>VDMD01000115.1:0-71133 GCA_007026445.1 Schizophyllum amplum | reverse complement strand
GGCAATCAAAAAACAGCGGCGATACATGCCGTCGAAATGCGCTGAGGGCACCGGTTGCACGAAGGATCTGCATCGCAGCGTGGGTCACGGCCATCAGGCAGCCATGGACAGGATCGACGCGGCGCCATAGCTCCGATGCGAGCCAGCTTCTCCAGCTGTCGCGGGCCACGATATCCTGGCAAATTTTTAGCGACAGTAACGCAAACGGCATTGATTGTACGTACGCCGGCGAGCCGCGCCACGGCATCCATCAAGAATAAATTGTGGGCGCACAGGTAGTCCGCGTGTGTTCTCAATGGCGACGTCGATTTCGAGCCTACAGAGATAGAGTTAGACCATGCGTGTGCCACAAAGGTAATGACAACGTGCCCTCTGACATGTCTGTAAACGAGATCTGGTTGGAGCCTTGCGCGATTGTTTGTCTCCTCTAGAACGACATAACCTTGAAAAGGACGATGCTCAACCTGTGCTCTCATAATCTTGGTCAGAAGGGCATACCGGTACCGTCGAAACGCTGCAGCGTTTTCGAAGACGACTGGTAGGCAACAGTCGCTGAAGCATCCTGACCAAGCGCTCGGTTTCGACGAGCACTCCCAATACCTCCTGGTATTCCTCAATGTTTTTTGACAGACTGTCGGGAACTATCAGCGTATGTCAAGCTGTATCAACGGACGGAAGACATACTGATTCAAATGAACGGAAACGGTATGCATCGACGAGGACGCGCGAAAAGAGCTTCAGTGAGCAGGGCTAAAGAGCAGTTGACATTGAACTTGGAAGAAACGCCGGCATCCTCGTACAACAAATCATCCACACGCAGGGCGGACCACGAAAGCAAGTGTCCATGTGGCATATGCGCTAGAGCGGGGGAGAAGAATTGGTACACGCTTGGCAAGGGGTTATTTCGACATTCCTGGGAGCTAGCGCAACACCTGGGTCTGTGATGAGAGAAGCAGCACCAACCGCCGAGGTAGGACTGTGGTTGTCGATTTGGTGATCCTGGGAAAGGCGTCCGAGGGCGGCCTCTGTTGTACATATCCCGCTGCGCTGGCGTAAAGACGTCTGACTCTCTGTTTCCGACTTCTCTGACCGCGAGACGAGCGTAAAGAGAGCGCTGTCGGTACATTGAGCGAAGTACATGGCTGCGAGAGATGAGATGACTTCACAGCATCGGCGCCTATATGTATGCACTTCACGTGCATGCCTGCACGCAGGCCCAAGGCCGCTTTCCAGGCGCTCAATGGCCATCATTGTGTATCCCCGGTAGTTACACGCGAGGAATCTATGAAGGCTTCGCGGTCAGAAAAGTTCATATTATGATAGGCCTGCGCAGAAGTGTAAATAGTACATATTGCGCACCTTTCTCGCAGCATGAGCAATGCATGCGTAGTCGATGGCCCGTCGAGGAAGCCAAGCAAAAGGCTCATCAAGCACTGCGCACTTACTCGCCTTCGCAGACCGTCGCAGAGCGCACTGAGTCTTGAGACCTCATGCGGACTCAACAACAAGATGTAGCCAACGGGCAAGCTCATTGAATCCCCGCGGGTCCATGCTCAGGCCCAGCTCGAAGACATCTGCTCCTAATGCGCATGCGCTCGTCCTCCCAAGCAAGATACATTACACATCAAGGTACGAGCGCCCACGTACCTACACCGCATCCTCCATCCCATACAGCTGAAAGTTACGATTATACGTCCCCGACGCAATCATGCTCCCGTCGCTATTGATATCGCACGACATCACCTTCCCTGCGTCCGTCGACAGAGTGCGTAGCAGCTGCCAGTCGTCCGCGCTCCACAACTTCACGAGCCCGTCGTACCCCGCGCTCGCGAAGAACAGTCCCGAGCGGTACTTCCACTCCTCCCAGCTGTACGCGCTGGTGTCCGGCCGGTCGGTGGACTTGTCGGCGGTGGCATCGGCAGTGGCGTCCTTCGAAGCGTCTTTTGCGTCTTTCGCGCCATTGGCGTCGTCTTTGGCATCGCTATTGGGAGGGTTGCCGCCGCTCTCGTCCTTCATGTCGACGTCGGCGTCCTGCATGGGCACGTCGGCCTCGGATGGGGGAACGAAGAAGCGGTCGTTGGCGCGGAAGAAGCGGACTTCGGACACGTTCGATAGATGCGCTGGAATGGTGTACAGTGCTTTCAGAGAGCGCATGTCCCATATCCGAATGGTGTCGTCGCCAGCGCCGGTCGCGATTTGGTAACTGTTGAAAACATCAGTGAATGGGGGTAAGGTAGCATGTATAAGTATACCACTCACCCGTTCGGCGAAAATGACATGGAGTAAATAGGCTGGACATGGCCGTCAAGCACCATCGCCGTGCGGCCTGTACGCATATCCCATACGCGCCCAATAGCGTCGAGACCGCTGGGAGGCACTCATGTAGTCAACAAATATTAAAGGATAAAGCAGAGACGCACCCCGACGCTATCAGTGCACCGTCATCTTGAAACTCCACTGCAAAGACCTCCTTCGCGTGACCCTCCTGCAGCAGCAATTCCTTCTGCGTTCCCACGTCCCATAACCGCCATGTTGTGTCAAAACTGGCGCTCGCAACATAGTCGCCCGAGGGATGGAATGCGACGCGGCACACGCGCCCCTGATGTCCTTGCAAGACCGCGAGCGGCTGGTCGCCGTTCAGCGACCATAAATTCACGCAGTGATCTCCAGCGCCACTGGCAAGGTTGACCAGATCCGGCCCGAGGGAAAGGGTAGCATCGGGGTGCCAGGCAACACCGCCGACGCGGTCGCTGTGCCCGCGCATTGTCCGAATGGGCGTGCAGGAGGGAACACGCCAGAGTCGCACACATCCCGACCAGCTCCCCGTTGCGAGCAGCTCGTTGTTTGGGGAGAAGCGGATCTGCGCCAGCGGCCGCTCGTCGCCGATCTGCGAGCCCAGATTTGCGAATCGCTTGAAGGAAGGAGAGTCAGCGCCGGATAAGAGCGACAAGAGCAGTATGTCCGCGCGCCGCGCACCTTGACATTTCCGAACACCTTCTTCCGTATATCGACGAGCCGCTTGAGCTCGATCTTCGTTTCCAGGCGCTGCTGGGCGACGCGCTTCTGAGCTCTGGCACGACGAGGGAGAGGAATGGCCGTAAGCACCTTGTGTGTGTGCGCGGGCGAGATTCCCACCTGGGGAGAGAGAACTCAGCGATGCGCCGCCGTGCTTCCAATAGCTCCAACGAGCCGGGGGAGTAGAACTCTTCTTCCTGTCGCGTATGCGTCAGGCGGACATTGGTTGCAGTAAATCATGAGCACGCACCTCATCTTCGCTCTCTGACTCCGATTCGACTTCCATAGCCATACCCTCGTCCCCCCTTGCAGCATTTATTTGCGATAGCACATATATGAGACGGTCTCTCCTGTCTGCCGCCTGCGCTCGCATCAGTGCTGCAGCCGCTTACCGAACCTCTGCCAACTCACGCGTTCACCAAACAGTGTTATCGGTTCCCCAATTTCGCGTAACCTTAGCTTGACACGCGTATCGTCGGTGGGGACGGCCATAGCGCGCGCCTTTTTCTTGCGCTCGAGCTCGTCGAGGAGGGCCTGGTTCTCTGCGCGCGCGCGCTCGGATCCCAGGTAGTTGCCATCGTCCATTAAGGTGTCATACGTGAGATCCATGATGGGCAAGGCGCGCGTCGGCGTCGTATGTGGGAGTCAGAGAACAATGGAGTGACCGCGTTCGTCAAGTTCGTCCGCCCGGTCCGATCGCGAAGGAGCAAACAATTACAAATGTTTGTTCGTTTTCGAGCCACGCTCTGTATCATACTTAGGTCTACATCATGCTACTCCCGCCGTCTATTCTGCAAATAACTTGAAGGACTATCTCTATAAGTATGGAGGAGTAACCCTGTTCCCTTGTGTCATGAACTTCAAAGACCTTGACACTGAGTTCTAACAACAGCGCCCTAAGGCGCCCGGATATAGTACTGCTCAGTTGAAGTCCGAAGCTGAGCTCGAGCCTGCGACGACCTTGGAAGCACACCCAGGGCATGCTAAGGGAGTCGACACCCTCAGGATAATCTGAAGCCTTACGATGCCCCCCAAGCAGAATGTTTCTTCAAGGTATCCTTAGCAGGCTGAGCGACACCTGGCAGGGGCAGTTCAGGTCAATGCAGTGAGCTCGTAATATCAGTATAGATGCCTGCCCCTGGCTATCTCAAGACGCACGTGCATACGAGTCGCATCCACTGACCGACCTATACATCTCATCCCACATTCACCTCCCCGTGAGACGCGCTGGTACGCAACGGCTACTCGTCTCGCAGAATATGTTCTATGATGCCTTGGACATGGTGCCGGTTGACTATCGCTAGTCACAATCGCTGTCGGAATATCCTATCGCTTCCGTAAACGTCGAGGCGCAATGGTGCTCGCTTCGCGGCCTGCGTGAATGCGTCAAAAGTCATTAGGGGGACTGTCAAAGATACAGATATGGTACAGCGTCGTACTAGTGTACAGTCTGGACATATGCCAATGGTGAAGGGCGTTGGAAGCGCATGTTTACTTGCTGGACATCACGTAGCCCGTCGTGTCAAGGATTTGCTTGCCGCATATTGCGCAGAGACCCTTCTTGTACGCGCAGCCTGGGAGAGAGGGGAGGTCGGTCAACACGCTTAGAGGGTATAGGAAGTATGATCGCGCACCATGGCAGTACTTCGCCTTATTCTGGGACACGCTAGACTTGCAGTCTTTGCATTTTCCTTGGTAAGGCTGGGTGATAATGAGTTAGTAGGGGGAAGGAGTCCAAGTGATATGGCGACACACCTGAAATCGGTTCTTCGAGCTCCCTGGTCGGGAGAGAAGCTTGTTCTCGCCGACCTTGCGGGAACCCTCCTTGATACTGCTGGAGCTGGACTTGAAGGGATCTGGAGCAGCAAGCTTGGATAGTTTCTGGGGTACAGTGTTTGGTTCACTGTCGGTGACTGGACACTGGGAACGTACCTTCTCGCACTTTGTACACACCATAGATCGTGGTCAGCACCAGGGGCAGCACTGAAGACATCTGTGACAGATGTGTGACGTTAACGCTGACCCTCGTGACTTAAAACGTGACTCGGCGTCTACCGCAGGCTGCTCTCACGGTTCGTTTTTCACCGAAGAGAGTTGGAGAAGCTCGCTGGTATGGACCGCCCTACCATACATGTCTTCATAGCTCTCATCTCTCTGTTGAAGTATGTCCTCAATGATACCGAGGCTGTCAACATCAAGCTGCCCTCCGGCAGATCAAGGGCGAGGAATGCGAGCCTTGCCCAGTCAGAGAATTACACGGGGGAGAAGATTGATGATTACTGAGGTTGCGATGGTGCTGCATTACTTATTCTACTGCGAATGTCCCGGATCACGCAACCTTCGTCACTGTTGAACGTGCGTGCGAATATCGTGCGGTAAACGCCGAGTCCAGAATACGTGGCTGTCGTTACACAGCGTCACACGCATCTGCTATCCCGAACGCCGACTCCAGCGGACTACTTCGAACTTCGTCTTGTATCGCGCCGCCTATTGCTTTCTTCTTCGAGCCAGCGTCTTGTACGTTGCAAACTTACGGGCAGGAAATTCCTGCGACAATGGACATTGCCCGAGGTTTTTTCTGCTCCTCCCACTTCTAGCCAAGCTCCGACAGCAACAGAACCGAACCTGAAAGGCTGGACCTGAACTTTGCTCCTCGCACGGCCTGATATATCCCGGACAATGATTATTGTCTGCACCTCTGCTTCTCCGTCACCGACTGGTGCGCGCCTGCTTGATCGGCATACCCCGAGTGGCAGGTCCGAACCCGGTCACGGGCGCCTATTGTCGTTCATTTTTGGCAAGCGCGCGTATGTTAGAGCGGCGACTGCCCTCCTCGGCGTCGCGCACCACCCGCTCGGGGGAAGCGCGGCGCACACGGGCCACCTGGTTCTCCCTTGCCCCTTCCCGGGCCCTTCGCACAAAAGGGATTCGCGTCGCAACCGCGGGAAGGGCTCGAGCGTCGCCGAACCCCGCCCTCGAGGATCGGCGCGGTCGCGGTGCAGCACAACTAGCGCACCTGGGGAGATGCTTCCACGCGCCTTCGCTCACTGCCCCCGGCTCGGCCTGGTCCTCGCGCTTTTATGGCTATTTGTCTTTCGCCCGACGCTTTGTGTAAGTGCTGCCAGCGAGGTTTTGTAAGGACCAGGAGGAGGGCGAGAGGGGACGCGTATAAAAGAGCTGGTGAGTGTCCTGGGACCAGCAAGTGTAGTAGAATGGCCACTCACTCACGCTACGCATCTGCCAGCGTTAGGAACAGTGAGCAGCTCGTCGAATCGGGGACGTACCACATCCCGGACGATGTGATTGCTTGCATACTCCTCAAGCTCGACTATGTTTCCCTGTGGCGCTTCTGCAAGGCGAGTGATGGACCACTCTTTCGTCAATCCTGCTTACTATTTCCTAGGCTTTTAGTCGCGCAATCGGAGTAGCGAAGACCCACAGCGTCTTATGCTACAGGCTGGAGCTCGCCAGTTCCGCTAAGGAAGACAATGCAGCCTTTCGCCATGTCACCACAAGCCAGAAGCTACAGGCTATCAAGGCGTACAGGAGGCAGTGGGGTACGCTACAGTGGGGGCACACACTCTCTCTGAAGGTGCCAGCCGCCGCTGCCATGGGCGTCTCGGGCGGATTCACGTACCGGTACTACGACGCAGGCGGAACCACGGTGCTCGAGCTCGGCGAGCTGCCGTCCCCGCGCCTCGACCGCGCCCCATCGACGACGCGCCACCTACGCTTCCGGCTCGACGGCGTTAACCTCCGCGCCTTTTCCTACGACCCGGCGCAGAACCTCGCAGTCACCTGCGAGGTCATGCCGTGCGTGCCTGCGCGTCCTTATTATATCGCGGTAGCTGACCATAGTATAGGCAGATGCTCATCCGCGTGTCGCTGCGCGAGATGCCGTCGTTCAGCCAGCACTCACGCACCCCGCACCCGTTCCGTGACTTTATGCCTGGCGGCGCCGTCGAGCACATCTCGCTCACGACTTGCGGCGCCCTTATCTGCGTCACAGCCCGGCTCGTTATGGGTCTTCCGAAGGTTCTCCTCTTCAACTGGAAGACCTTCGCCTCCAGCGTTAGTCACACATCCTTCTCCTAGTCTTCCACAAGCAGCTGACTTGCCATAGTGGATCAAAGGCGAAAGCCCATATCTCATTGAAGAAAAGTACATTGTCACCGTCTACCACGGCCGCCTCCGCCTCTCCGACATCAGTGACCTCCTCAAGCCGCGCACGCTCCGCGAGTATGCGCTTCCAGACGCCTGGGCGGACCGGGAGCTCGTCTTCGCCCCCAACGTCTCCGTCGCGCGCGGCGCCCGCCCGGTTGCAACCGCCCTCTTCGCCGCCGCGCCCACGGAGCGCGTTGCCGTCCTCTGCGCCATTCCCGCCGACCCACAGCATGCGCACACCCAGAGCTGGCTCGTCATCCGCGAGGCGGTGTTCCTCTCCGCTACCCTGCACCCGGAGAGCCGCGCGCTCGAGCCGTGGGCGCTGTGGGGCGCGCGCTGCGCGGTCAAGGAGGTCCCGGCGCGCGCGCGAGGCCCGTGTGTGGCGGGGAACCGTGTAGTGTACGCGGTGGGCGGGCGCGGAGGGGACGCGATGCTGCATGCGATCGAGGTACCGGGAGATGTGCCGGGGGCGGCGCGGCCGAGCGCGGGGTGGTCGTGGGTTGGGGCGGCTGCTGGGCCGCCGCCGGTGGAGGTGGAGCGGACGGTGGCTGCTGAGCCTGGGGAGAGGCAGGAACTGGTAAGTGTGGCGGCGACGGAAGATAATGTGGTCTTGGAATATGTGAGTGGATTGATTGTTTCTTGCTGCGGGTCAATTCATTGAGATGCAGGACTCTCGCAGTGGAAACAAGGCAGCCGCTGTGCTGACGTTCGGGGTCCATCGCGATAATTGAGGGATGAAGAAGAATACAGATAAGAAGCAAGATGAAGAAGTCCGACTTTCTATAGCGTTGTGTTGGTCTACGGCTTCCATTTGAGTACAATCCACAGCACCCATCTTCGACGCTCTTTGTCGTCGTCATTGTTGGCTCGCGTGACGTCCCAAGTTCGACGCTCCGTCCCGCGCGCTTCGCACTCGACCAGGCTGTCCACTGCGAGCTTGGACGATTTTTGGACGGCGTCTAGAAATGCCTGCAGCGTGTATCTTCCGGTGTGTAGCCCGGCGACTATATAGGCTCGAGCGTGCTCGGATTGCCGAAGGGTCCCTTCGATGCTGTTGATGAAGGATTTGCGTAGCGTGGGGTTCCACAGCGTGTCCGCTGCCAGCACGACATCGTAGCCCGCGGGGGCGTGTCGGAGGAGGGGCTCGGGATTCGTGCCCCATGCAAATCCGGCCGCGCGACAGTGGGAGACTACTTTGTTCCGTTCGACGTTCTCGTGTATGGCTGCGAGCACTTGCTGGTCCGGATAGTCGCTGATGGTGATGGATGCCTGTGGATGGAGGGCGGCCAGAACGATGCTTGGTAGGCCAGCACCGGCGCCGAGCTCGAGTACAGTTGCGTCTGGCGGAAGTGATATTTCGTCGATGTGATCTGCGAGGTAGACGGCGGACATCCAGATAGACGACGCGTGTAATTCCCAATTGGCGGCATCGGTGTCGGGGGTGGTGAGGTGATGGAGAGAGGGGAGGTTTGCGATGGGTAGTTGTACGTATATGACTGTCCAGCAGATGCGTGGGTTATGGGCTGATAGTCGTATAGTGTGAAAAGGGCGTCAGACAGCACATCTTCCGAGCTTTCCGGAGGATTGCTCGGCCCTGGTGAACCGGACGTTGCGCGCGACATCGAAGATAGTTCAGCCTGTAAACACGTCCAATTTAAGTTGTGAGCCCTCTCACTGGTCGCAGACGTATATCGCGACCCCGAAGAGGCGTCGATGGTGCGAAAAGGAGGATGAAGATCGAAAATCAAACCATAGTCACATGCACCGTGTGAAAATGACGGCAGAGTCACGTCCCGGCATCTGCCGAAACGCGTCGTCGCGCGTTGATACGTGACGTGCCTCGTCCTCACCCCCCCTCGACGCGCGAAAATGCAAAGTACGCGCCCTGCTGGGAACGGGCAACCGCCCGTGAAGATCTACAACGCGGTCTACTCCTCTGTCCAGGTCTACGAATGCATGATACGGGGGATTGCGGTAATGCGCCGGCGCGCCGACTCCTACGTGAATGCGACCCAGATCCTCAAGGTCGCTGGCGTCGACAAAGGCCGGCGCACGAAGATTCTGGAGAAGGAGATTCTGCCGGGAACGCACGAGATTGTGCAGGGCGGATATGGGAAGTATCAGGGGACTTGGTGTGTTGGAATCTTTCCTTCCCCCTGTCAGTTCGCGTCGACTGATCGCCTACAGGATCCCTCTTGACCGCGGCCGCACTATAGCTGCACAGTATGGGTTGCCCCCCTGCTCGCGCCGCTTTTTGACTTTACGCCGAGCACAAACTCGCTCGCACCCCTCCCTGTCGGTGAGCCCACTGCTTCGTCTGCCTTTGACTCGCGCTAACGCGCAGCAGGCGGTTATATGCCCCCGATGCCATCGTCTCTCGCCCCACCACCCATCATGCCTGGGTCTGCTCTGCGTCTGCTCAATCAGGGACGTGCCCAAGGGCTCTTCACGCCCTCCACGTCCGGCATGTCGCATGGCATGAGTCGACCTGGGTCGGGGTTCAACTCGCCTATCCCCTTCGCATCCAGCTTCACCGCTGCGCAGTCCCCTTTCTCCGCCTCGTCTCAGACACCGCCGCCTGCACAGACTCTCAAGCGACATCGCTCCGAGGCAGACGTCGATGGCGATGCCACTCCTACGCAGGCGCCAATGTCGGCATCCCAGCCGCTCCCTCTCGACGCGCCGATTGACATTCAGATGTCGGACACGCGAACTGAACCGGACGAGGGCCCATCGCCCACCAAGCGCGCGCGCAAAGATCTGTCGCCCAGCATGCTAACGAATGGCGTCTCGCCTCCTCTCAGTGGGACCCAACGACCGCCTAGCTCTGCGGCGCCTCCTAGCACGAAACCGCCATCACCCCAGCCACCGCCGGGTCGTCATGCCCGCCTTGCTTCCAGGCCCGTGCTACCGCGGACGTACGATCCCACTCTCCCACTCAAAGATACGCGTCGCGCGACCGCAATCGCGCGTGTCTGCCAGATGGACGATCCAGGACCCGTACTCGAAGTTCTGCGAGAGCTCACTCCGCCCGAACCCGGCGGCAGTCCATCTCGTTTAGAGCCCGACGTGGTCCTTGACGAACAAGGTCATACCGCACTCCATATAGCCGCCTCGCTCGTCCACAAACAAACCATCAAGGCCCTGCTCGACGCGGGTGCTGACCCGCACCGTGGCAACCATCTTGGCGAGACGCCCCTCATGCGCGCCTGCCTCTCCACGCACGCCTTCGACGGCGGCTCCATGGACACCCTGATTGAAATGCTGCACACGTCCATCCGCACGCTCGATACGTCGCGCAAGAGCGTGCTGCACCACATCGTCGCGCTCGCCGGCGTGCGGGGGCGCGCCGTGCACGCGCGCTACTACCTCGACGCGCTGTTCACGTGGGTCGCGCAGCATGAGGACGGAGACTATAAGAGCTTTGTAGATATGCAGGACGAGCATGGGGATACGGCGCTGAATGTGGCGGCGAGAGTGGGGAACCGGAGCTTGGTGCGGACGTTGTTAGATGTGGGCGCGAATCGGTCGTTGGCAAATAAGCTCGGTCTGCGGCCTGGTGACTTTGGGGTGGAGACGGAGGTGAGTGTCGTTTACAAGGCTGCGTGAACATAGCTTAAAGCCTTACACAGGAGCTTGCGGCAGCCAAGTCTGAGGATGTGATGGCTAGCTTGAGATCTGGGCCGTCAGTGCCGGTACAGAAAGCCCAGGATGTTATTGCTGGTAAATCATTTTTTCCACCCTGCCTTCCCTTTTGCTGATCGCATGCGGCAGACATGACTGCCATGATCCAGGCCCTGAGCGCGGACTTCCAGGCAGAGATTAAGGCAAAGCAGGACGCGCTTGACCTGACTCAGGCGCACCTGCGAGCGGGCACGCGTTCCCTCGCTGAACAGCGCCGACAAATTGCGGCGGCGCAAGGACGATGCGCAGAACGCGAGCAGGTTGCAGCCAAAGTACGCAGTGTGCGGCGCGCGCTCGTCGACGAGGACGCGTTTGACTGGACGGGCCGTGCCGTGGAGGCTCCCGAAGAGATGGAAGGCATCAGTGCCATGGACATAGACGCCGATGTTGGGAAACAGAAGGCGCCCGCGGAGGGAAAATCCGGCTCTGCGTTTGCCTACCGTGGCAGGGGCGGGTCGATTGCGGGGCTGCCTGCGCCTGCGGTGCCTGCAGAGTTTGACGCGGACCCGCCGCTGCCGGCGGAGAACAGCCCCGCGGCGCTCGTGCGCATGCGGCGCATTCGAATGTGGCACGCACGGATGGAGGAGGTGATGCGCGCGAGGATTGATGGTCTGCGCGGGGCGGGGGCGGAGAAGGAGGTGCTGTGTCGGCGTATTGTGGCGCTGTGCACGGGGACGCCAGTAGATGAGGTCGAGGAGGTGAGCTGCCTTTGATGAGCGGGGAAGCGTATTTGCTGACAATTTTTGCTAGCGATTGGGTAATCTGCTGATTGCGCTAGAGAGCGAGACTCAACAGGTGGACATTGGCCGGGTATCTGGGTTTATGCAGAAGGTGCGGGACGGGGTTGTATTATGAAAAGCTCGAGGTACCGAACGGGAGACATTCCCTACTTTCTTGATCGCTTGTGCTGTTCAGTGTTCTGTGTTTATACTGCGTATACCTGCTGTACATACATACCAGTCATGTACTTTCGTCTGGCCGTAGTGGGACGAAATTTGCTTTCCCTTCACCTTTAGGGACTCCCTTTGTGTTACTGGATATGGCGATCGGCGAGTCTAAACGGTCACGAGGCGCGGATGTTCTCACGCCACGCGTTGCCAAGTAAGAATTATGCGTTACCGCGTGGGGGCGGGGACGGCGGCGCGTTGTCTGTTGCGACCATGACCACTGGCAGCGACTACGTGTACTTTGACCGTTCCACATCCACATTTTCCGCAGATGCCGTCGCACGGGCCACCGCAGCCAAGCTCAAGCTCGAGTCCTACTACAAGGTCGCCGTCGACGCCGCCATCGAGCGCAACGCCCGGCGCATCGAGCTCGAGACGCGGCTCTCGCAGGCGGTGAGCCAGGAGGCGCGAGAGCGCGAGATCCGCAAGCATGCGAAGACGGAGAGCCAGCACCTGCGCCTGCGTCGCACGAAAATCGGATTGAACGATTTCCGGACGGTCAAGGTCATCGGGAAGGGCGCGTTCGGTGAGGTGCGGCTGGTGCAGAAGACGGACACGGGCAAGGTGTACGCGATGAAGACGCTGCAGAAGGCGGAGATGCTCAAGCGCGACCAGGTGCGTGGTTGCGAACCATCTCAGCTCGTTGATCTGACGACCATCTAGCTTGCTCACGTCCGCGCCGAGCGCGATGTGCTCGCGGAGAGCACGTCCCCATGGGTGGTCCAGCTGTTTTACTCCTTCCAAGACTCGGCCTTCCTTTACCTCGTCATGGAGTTCTTGCCTGGAGGGGACCTCATGTCCATGCTCATGAAGTACGACGTCTTCTCCGAGGACGTCACGCGCTTCTACATGGCGGAGTGCATTCTCGCCATCGAGGCCGTCCACAACCTCGGCTACATCCATCGCGACATCAAGCCTGACAACGTCCTCATCGACAAGTACGGCCATCTAAAACTTTCCGACTTTGGTCTGAGTACCGGATTGCACAAGGCAACTGATGGCGAGATCTATAAGCGCTATCTCGAGCAGGAGAAGCAACGCGATCCTGCGCGCAACTCCGTTCAGGTGTGTGGTCGCAGGCGCCCCCGAGCTACTGTCGCTCAATGTCCAGTTGCTAGGTCAACGCGATCAACCTCACGATGAGCCGCGAACAAATCGCCACATGGAAAGCCAACCGTCGCAAGCTCGCGTACTCTACTGTCGGCACGCCAGATTATGTCGGTTGACCCTCATCCCCCCTGTATATCCTCGTGCTGACCACCTTCCAGATCGCACCTGAAGTCTTCCTCCTCAAGGGCTACGGCAAAGAATGCGACTGGTGGTCCCTCGGTGCTATCTTCTTTGAATGTCTCGTCGGGTCAGCCCAAAACATCTTTCCCGATCGCCGATACTGATGCAACCCATTCTGCCAGTTACGCACCATTCTGCTCCGAAAACCCAGGAGACACGTACAAGAAGATCATCGACTGGCCAAAGTACCTTCACTTCCCTGACGAAGTACGTTTTGTGGCGCCGTTTCTGCTCCAATTCCATACTGATTTTGGCTTGCAGGTTTACGTTTCGCGCGAGGCAGAGGACCTGATAAAGGGGATGATGACGTGGGCAGAGCACCGATTAACGGTGACACAGATAAAGACGCATCCGTTCTTCTTCGTGAGTCAACATCGTGATTGCGCTGAGGTTTTGTAACTGACCTAGGGTATACAGGGGGCGGAGTGGTCGTCTTTGCGACAGATAGAGCCGCCATTTGTACCGCGCTTACAGAGCATGACGGACACCAGCTACTTCCCGACAGATGATTTGGGTGAGTGGGGATCCTCAAATGGGAAATTCAGATTTCTAAACGCTTGTGTAGGCAACGTGCCCGATCAACTCCCCAAGGAAGCTGGCGTTGGCGCGGAGAAGGACCTTGCCTTCTTGGGGTGAGTTTTCTTTTCTTCCCATACGCAGATCCTGATTTGTTGCGTGCAGCTTCACGTTCAAGCGTTTCACGGGCGGGAGCGGCGGCCATTAAGGTTGCACTTGCTCTGTGCGGGACGCTTCAGTGCGGATGCAGGAGGAGCCTACTGTGGATCTGGTAGGTTGGAGCGCTGGCCGGTCAGCTATGTTGCGCGCGGGATGAATTAATCATAGAGGGGGAGGAGGCGAGCGCGGAGTGTCTCTGCTCTACCGCGGAGTATACGTGCTTTCGCGGGGAGTATGCTTGCTCTCTCGGGGAGTATACTTGCTCTCGCGGGGAGTATACTTGCTCTCGAGGCTCGTCTATGAGCGACCCTTCCTCGTGTACATACACCGACTGCTCATTCTTTTTGCTTTCGTATGCATCATTTTCTTCATCGTGGCGTGGGTCTGGTCTCCACTGATGACTGTCGCCGACCGTCGACACGACGAAGGCTGGATATGAGCCTTCTGCATTACAGGTGTGCTTGTTCTCCGTTCATATGATGGTGCGGGCACTGACTAGTCGTTGACAGCTGCTGTAGCCTTGAATGAGGGGTTCTAACATGCCTGCACGACTCATGAGCTTGTTCTGCCACCCGGATCGACGCTCGGAAAAACATGCAGAGGCCAGTAATTGCTGTTCTTCGCGGGCACCGTAGACCATGTACCTTCCTCTGTTCGATTACTCCTGGGGCCCTTCCGGTGCTTTCTGTATACGCTTGTTGACAAGAGTGGCGGACAGGTTCCCATGGGACTGGACCCATTCCATTTCATGCGGAGGGTCGCACTCCAAGCGCGGTCATGCAATTCCCAGGCATTCTCACGCTCATTATCCTCGGTGGACGTCCCCTCGACATCACGTCCAGCGAGAACATGCGCGGGACAGCGAGAACATGCGCGGGACAGCGGGACCCCGCTGCGATCATATTGTGCACCAGAGGAGTATACAGAACTGACGCGCTTTCCCAGCGTGCGTACATGTTTGCGCGCCCAGAGAGCTCACCGTCTCCGAACTAGTCTCGCAGATCATCCGCTTTCGTGCGTGAGGTCGTCCCAGAGGTTTCCCCGAGGGCTCCATCGCCATGCGCTCGACGACCCGGCTGTTGCTCTCAGCGTCCCATGACTGCTAAATGCATACCCTCCTATATAACCTGCCGCAACGCGTCTACTGGTCTCTCATCGCATCGTCTGCCTGCCTCTCATTTCCTCCTTCACTTTGCAACTCCCTCTCAGCGCAAACATGCAAGGCCTCCTCACATATGTATCCATGGCCATGGCCGTCTCTCACGCCGCAGCGGCACCGTCTGCTCGGCAGCTCGCCGGCCTGAACGACCTGTTCGTCGCGCAGGGCAAGCTGTTCTGGGGAAACATCGCGGACTCGAACACACTCAGCATCAGCCAAAACGAGGCGATCCTTGCCAGCGAGTTCGGCGCGGTGACGCCGGAGAATTCGATGAAGGTTCACTTGATTTAATGTCCATTTACTTTTGTCTGACGCGCGTTTCTAGTGGGACTCAACTGAGCGTGAGCCTGGATTCTCATATCCTCGTGACGAAAGCCTCACGTGGTCACGTTTGCCCTCTTAGCCAGCCAGAACAGCTTCAGCTACACCGGTTCTGACGCGGTTGTCGACTGGGCCAACGCCAATGGCAAGCAAGTCCGCGGCCACACACTTGGTACGTTGTCCCTTTTCCCTCGCGGGTCTCGGCCTGCTCATATAAGCGCCAGTGTGGCACTCGCAGCTCCCGTCCTGGGTTTCTTCCATTGGCGACGCCGCGACCCTGGTGCGTTGTCCCAGCCAGGATAATCCGTGTGTTAGTTACCGAGCTTTATTGCAGACGAGCGTCATCCAAAACCACATCTCGAATCTTGCGGGGCGCTACGCCGGCCAGCTTTACGGTATGCGTGTATCTGGATTGGCGAGAACAAATACTAACCCAACATTTTTCAGCTGTATGTTCTCTGTTCTGACAGTCACTCATTCCGAGCTGATGAATCTTGATCTTCGACCAGTGGGATGTCTGCAAGTGCGTCGCATTATCCTGACGAGGTACCTCCGCTGAAACTGCTCCAGCGAGATCCTCAACGAGGACGGCTCGCTCCGCTCGAGTGTCTTTTACAACGTCCTTGGCCAGGACTTTGTCACGATCGCCTTCGAGGCCGCTCGCGCTGCAGACTCGACAGCCAAGCTCTACATCAACGACTACAACCTCGACTCCAACAACGCCAAGGTCCAGGGCATGGTCTCCCTCGTCAACAGCATCAATGCTGGCGGCAACTACATCGACGGCATCGGCACGCAGACGCACCTGTCCGCGGGCGGCTCTTCGGGCGTTGCAGCGGCAATCACGGCGCTCGCGAGCACGGGCTGTGAGGTGGCTGTGACGGAGCTCGATATCGCGAGCGCTCCGGCGGCGGACTACGTTGCTGTCGCGCAGGCGTGTCTCGATGAGCCGCTCTGCGTGTCCATCACGACTTGGGGTGTTTCTGACGCCGTGCGTATCAGCTCAGCGGTGCGCCCTTTATATCGCTGATAGTGTCTTCGCAGAACTCATGGCGCTCTGGTGAGAGCCCCCTTCTCTTCGACAGCAACTACAACCCCAAGGCGGCATACACCGCCGTGGTCGATATGCTTTCTTGAAAATTTGTTAGCTTTGAAGATAATGGGTATATCGGTACTCTATTCAGGTGAATGGTGCTCTTGGTATCTTCATGATGGACAAATAGGAAAACGTTGACTACTGGTGGCTGAATCAATGCAGATGTTGTTAAGGCTAATCTCTAGATGCACAGTCGTGAACTTGCTGAGTCCTCAACTGAGTAGAGCGAGAGTAGGTGAAGGTGATCCGCAATTCCAGCTTCGTGGGCTTGAGACAGTGTGAGCCCTATTGCAAGAGGCATGCCAATGCATGAGGGCTTGAATAACGACGAGGAAACGCTACCTTCATGACGTGCATGCCTATGAGTCAATCAGGGGGAAAGTTTGACATCGCACTATTATTGACCCAACGATTTCGCTGCTTCGCAGTCCTCAGGCCTATGTAGGCCAGATGTAGGCAGCCGGGGCTCTCATGCATGCCTCCTTTAACATCAGGTTTAGCCTCTGTGCGGCAAGACCGTGGGGACGTTGGCGGCGAACACCGAAAGTCTGGACCTGATCCAAACTCTATTTACCTTCGGACCCTGCCTTGACCCCATGAACATTGATTCATAGCAATTTACAATGTACGCTCTCTTCCAACATTTCTCGTCACAGACCAGCATAAGTAATAAGTATCTTGAGCAACTTACGGTTCATATTCAGCATGCAGTCCGCTCATCCGCGCTAAGACCAACCATTTCGTCGCTGCGGTCTCGAGACCTGACTTGTGTTGTGAAGGAAGGCATGCTGATCTATGAAGGTCCGCATTGTGTACGCAGGACTCCATCTGCCGCCCTTTGCAGTGGGCCGGTTATCTAAAGTCAATCGAGCGCGTGCTGTCCATGCTGCATACCAGGTGCTTGAAGAAGGTACGTGGTTGTCTATGTACAGAGTCGTCCATCTTCGTTGATATGCATTCTTCTGGCGCGTGGCACTTGTAGCTCCGCGCTGTGTCTGCAGGACACCTTCCAAGACGCATATTAACGAGTACTATAGACCTGCACGCCTTACGCATGTTCATGGGGTAGACGTCAGCTTCGCAATGCAATCGACATCTAGTGTTCTGACATCCGGATTAGGGTCAACTTGCACACATACGCGTGTCAGGAAGTACATATGCATACAGGCGCCGGCATTGCTGTGGGCCATTTCCTCTCTCGCAGCCATGTCGCCCGCCCAGCATACCGACAGCGTTCTTCCGACGTACGTCTCGCCATCGGATAGACCGCCGTCAGGCAGCCAGTCGTCGATGCGCCAGCGCAGCGGGCAATCACGCACATCGGAGGACGCACTCGATACAGAACGTTCTTCCCAAGATCGTCGAACCGACCAATTATTTTCCATGTCGACCGGCGTCGCAACACGTCCTCTCACACAGGACGCTGCGCAGGCTCCAAGGAAGGACCAGGGCACTCTTGCAGGCATCAACTGCCAATTCTTTTCACCCGCCTTACGCCACATGTCGAATAAACACGCGCTTGCATCCTCCGCCGTGCGCGTGGAGGAGTTGCTGTACCAGGGATTATCTCCCGGCTTCAATGCCATCAGCCTATTGTCTACGTCGACCGAGGCTATCTCTCAGATCTGCATAGATGCGTCCCGCTTTTCTTCCTTGACAAAGTGCGTGAACGCTCTACTCCGTTCAAGCGCTTACGGCGTGGGCTGCGCTGATGGCACTGCGTAGTCTGCTCGAGAATATTCACGATATTCAAGAGATGACGGGAGTGCTTGCCAAGACTGAGCGCTTCATCAGGGCCCTCAAGCAATCACTTCCTGCTAGCCGCGCTCTCCAGGAAGTGCTGCAGCGCGTATACGGTACCTACATACGCCAACAGTATGGCAGCACCCGCTCATCTTATTCAGGCAACACGACTACAGGGGAAAACATGCAGACTTCACGCGCATCCTCCGAAGCCTCATCTACGGGCTCGTCGCAAGGTATGTCATCACCACCTTTTTGCAGTGCGAGCGTGCAGAGTCTGACTCTACTGCAGCGAGCAGGAGCGTCAGCATGGAGCAAATGAGTCTCGACATGGACCAGCTCTGTGCTCATACATTTTCCTTGATGAAATCTGTTGCCGAACTTCCACAGGTAAGTATGTGCGTGCTTTAGATGTGTTTGCACCCTTAGACCTTTGTCAGGATATTTCAGCGCACGACGGCATGCTAGGCAGAGTCGTATCGGAGTTCTGGCGCCGCGTTGATCCTGTACACGGCTGTTTGACGGTCGCGGGCATCATTGCAACAGGAGCCGCTCACGCAAGCGATACCCTCGGCGCCGTGTCAGCGGCAGCGATCGCCTCTCTTTGTGTGGCTGGATGCGCAGCCATCGATAAATACGCGGATAGTACGCGGTACCGCCGGTGCTCTATAGCAGTTGCTCACAATCCTGTGTTGCCAGGTCAGGATCCCTTGCACGGACGGCTGGCGACCATCAACACCTCTTCCCCGATCGGCCGGGAGTTCAAGAAGGTAGCGGGCTACCTACTGATCGCCTACGTCGAGCTAGATGCTGTCTTGCTCCTGGTCATGCAGGCAGAGAAGGGTGTAAGAGCCTTGAGCGACGACGAATGTCGGCGTATCGTTCTATTCTACGAGTCCTTCAATAGCAAAGTAAGCCAAACTTCACTCCATACCTTGGCTCACTTCGCATTGGACAGTTCACGCCTCTATCCGATGACGTTACCATCCAGAAGGCCTTCGACGCAGCTGTTATTCGCAACAGTAAGCATCACAAAGATCTGGATGTCAAGGCAGACGCAAGAGCCTCTGAGATTACGACGAACTCCCTTCCTGTTGCGCCGAAAGTGCGACAGATGGGCGCATTCCTTGTAGGCGAACCGAAGGTAGGTTCCTCTTGAAGCAAGGAAATGCTTATGCTAACCAGGTCCAGATCAGCGACAGCGACAGCGTCTCTATAGGCCAGGTTGGTCAATCATTTATAACATTTTTGTCTTCATGTCTACAACGAATTTACAGCGTCGCAGGACAGCCGTAGCGCATACAAACAGCGCAGAGGCTCGCATCCTGCCAGGGTAGAGCAGACAGTCGGAAAGTAGATCGGCAGACGCGTCGACGCAGATGTGACAAGGGTAGTTCGCAAAAAGTCATGATCTTGTATAATATGGCTTCAAGCATAGGATTCGCGTATCCATGTAAAGGTATTCATATTTTACTAGAGCGGGACGCGTGTCTCTCAGCCTGTGTGACTAACAAAGCCAGTTTGCATCGCGGGATATGTCATCGCGCAAAAACTAAATTCGCCGAACTGGATAGGAAAGGATATACTTCAACTCAGAGTAATTCACTCTGAAGGAAGTCGCATCAGCACAATCTCGTGCACAGAACCCAGAGAACTTAACGTACCGCCTCGCCAACATCGAAAGTTCTGATCCCCTGCAGTCTGCTGCATGTGTAGTCGCAGCGTCTGCCCATCTCCCCAGAGATCGCTAGCAGCTTCTGTTATAACTGCCGCGACTTGCGTACGGGTGGTATCAGGGAGGCTGCGGACCTGCTCGAGACCCGAGACACTAAAGCAGTTCCGTAGGTCGTCCAAAGTGTCCTCGAGTTGGCGAACAGACCGTTGGTTCTCGCCAATGAGGTCTCGTATAGAGGTCATCTGTGATGGTAACACGCGCAACGCGTGCTCGCATTCGCTAAAGTATTTCGCCATGTCCCAGTGATAGACCACAGGAGAGAAGATGTAGAAAACGAAGAAATGGGAAATTGGATCGTATGCAAGTGCTTGCATCACTGCGCGCTCGAATATGCCGAGGGCCTCGAGCGTCGCAACCGAACAGAGGCGAACCGCATTGATGCGACGGGCAAAGACGTCGTACTCCGCTGAGATCTTGTTCAGGTGAGTGTCCGTAGCGACGTCCTTGGTGATAACAGCGGTCGAGATGGCGCCGAATATCCCTCTGAACGTCTCCAAAAGCAGCGCTATCCGTTCGACATATTCGTTGAGCGCGGAGACACCGGCTTCGACGGCTGAGCGGAGGGAGAGGACGGGTTTCGCTTTGCCCGTGACTTTCAAGGATTGAGACATGGACCGTATCATTGCAAGGACATGCTCGCAGAGTATGCTGACGATAGCTTGCGTGGGTCTCAAGGCCTGCAATGCGGTGAGACGATTTAGAAACATTTGGCAGGCAGCACCTACACTGATGAGAGGACTGCCGTAACTCATTTAAGAAGGAATGGCGCTGGTACTCCACAACTCAGGTGCAGCGAGATGGAAACGAGAAACAAGCGTGCGCGGCAGACCTCGTGACGAGATGTTCATTTTGTCTCGGTCCGAAGTCCCGACATCACGGTCGACATTACATAGCCCAGTTGTAGCCCACTCCCAAGTGCATTACAGCGCTTTGCGCTATTCTGCGGAATCGCCGCGCGCGATTGCGGCTTGACATGTTTGGCTGCTGCTTCCCGGCAAAAACCGCCGGTTGCTGCCGCAGCCGGCGCGAGGACACTGTTGCCCTCCTGACGTTCTTCTACGCTATAGTACTTGAGTCTGGTACATATATGCATGACATAGATCAAATTTACCATAATTTCAGCGACTTTCTGAGCCCAAAGCACGGACAAAGAACTATAGAGAGTCCGATGCTTACCGGCCAAGGCCGAGCAACGTCACGCACTGGTCACGCACAGTGCGTCGACGACGGTCGTCGTTCGTCTGGCGCGCTCTGTACAGTTTCGAGACGTCTCGAAAAACGAGCGGGGGCTCCGGCAATTTTATTTGTGACATGGTATATATGAGTATAGAATCTGCGCTTGAATTGCTTCTCATTGTTATGTAAAGGAAACTTGGACGTGCACGACGCGCGCATTGGTGGGCGTTGGCGGCAGTGCGGGAGACGACACCGCCCTCCGGCAGCGCAGAGGGTACCGACAGGTGGTCTATAGCCAGCTTGTATATACCAAGCCCAAATGCCATAGGGTCGTTGAAGACGTTAGAACGGCAGCGGTGCGCTCGCGCTGGCGTGCGGCAGCACCCGGCGGCCTTTGCCGGGAAGCGGTAGCCAAACATGTCAAGCTGCAATCGCGCGCGGCGATTCCGCAGAATAGCGCAAAGCGCTGTAAGCGCATTAAGCGCTTGAGCTTGAGCCTCTATGCAAGACAGGTAGTGTACAGATGAACGACGTTAGATAATGAGTTCCAAAGTTCACGAGCCCGACGCGCTAAGTCAGTCCACCTCCATCGCGCGTGTCACATCCTCGATGCCCTTGCCCTCCTGCGCCAAATCAGCATGCTGCTCCTTGAAGATCGACTCGTCAATCGTGTCGCTTGTGATGAACCGGTGTATTTGGACAGGCTTCGACTGCCCGTAGCGCACAACACGCCCCACCGCCTGCGTCTCCCATGCCTGGTATAGCTCTCGCGTCGGCGCGTGAAGAGGGGATAGGAAGATCGCGTGGTTCGCGCATGTCAAGTTCGCCCCGCTTGCGCTCTCGTCGCGGACGTTGAGCAGCAGGACGCGCTCGTTGCTCTTGTTCTGAAACTTGTCGAGCGCGTTGCTACGAGCGGTCGCGCTGCCCTTGATCTCGAGGTGCGGGACCTTGTGGTGCTCAAGCGCCTCCGAGACCTTCTTGGTGAGGTCCGGGAACTGCACGAACAGGAGAACGCGCTCCTTCTCGGCCAGGCTCCTGATAGATAGTGTCAACGAGGAAATACGCGCGTAAGGAATGAGATGTACGCACTTGATTAGCTTGATGACATCTTCGAGCTTCCGACCATAGTGGCGCCCCTTGCCATCCCGTGCCGTATCGACACCGAGGACCTTGGCCTGCACGATGTTGATCTTGCGTGCAATAGCTCTGCAGCCATCCTTCGCTTCCACGCATGCCTCATTGGCGGCGCACTGCTTCAGGCATTCATAACACCCCACATGTCCGCAAGACGAGAACAGCGCAGCTTCCTCCTTTGGCACGTCCTTCCGCCCACAGGCCCGGCAGCTGATCAACATCGGCTCCTCTCGCTCCTGCTGGAAGTCGCGCACAAGAGTGAAGAACCTTAGCGCTCGCAGACGGCCGACCAGCTCCTTCACAAGCTTGCGGACTTCATGAGTGGCCTCGCGATGCTCCCAGATGCGCTCTTTGTCCTTCTCTGGCAGCTTGTCCCCAGTGTCCTTAGCTGGCCTGGGCCGGGTTCCGACGTCGAGATCCGTCAGGATATCGCGAATGATCATGGTCGCCTCCTTGTCCTCCACACCTTCGGTGCGCATGACGCGAACCCATTCGTGGAAGAGCGACTCCGGCGCCTGTGGGATAGCCTTCCAGATTTGACGCTCCTCATTCGCGCGCACCTTGACGGCCTGTCGCAACTCCTCCACATTTAGGTCTCGCTGTCTCTCACGCTCCTGCACTATGGCATCGCAGGCCGTGATAGCATTGATCTGCTTCAGCTCGAGATCGAAGTGCGAGCAGCGCTTGAGTAGTGCTTCTTTGGCATCTCTGTAAAGCCGTCAGACCATGAACGAGATCGACAAGATGACTGCAACGTACTGGCTTTCGCCCAGAGCTTTAGCCAACCGTTTCTCGCGATCGCTCTCCGACTTCCTTCCCTTCTTCACCTGCATCTCGACGGCAAGCAGGTAGTGTTCCAGCTCGAGGTAGCAAGCATACTCTGCGGCGGGAAGCCGGACATGGCGCATCTTGTTCTCCCATGGAATCTCGTCGATCTCCGCCACATTCTGCAACGAATCAGTAATGTATGAACATTCATGATTTCATGCGTACCTGTCTGACGAACTGATCCAAGAATAACTGTCCAAGTTCGTGGCGGTGCGCGTGCCACTCAAGACTGTGGACCTCCCGGAAGGAGTGGAAATTCTCGGCGGCTTGCATAGCAGTGTCAGCAGCAACATCGATTGTGGAAACTAGTTCACAAACCTGTCTGGTCCCTGGCCCGCCTCTTGAGCTCGGCTGTTGTCTTCGCGTTGCCTTCGCCGACATCGTCGACGCCTAAGTGGATATTGAGGAAGTTGGAGATCGTCTTGAGAGCGGCGAAATTATGGACGGGGGGCGTGCCGGAGAGAACCCAGATTCGCTTCGCTTCCAGCTTGGTCACCAGCGAGAGTACCTTGCCGTCCAAGTACGTGTACTCATCGATGACTTTGCGAGCGAAGTGGAACATCTCCAGCGGCGGCGCTTTCATCTGCTTCCAATCCTTCCTGACCTGCGGCGACCCGAGCTTCCAAGGGTCGGTGTCGGTGCGGTTAGGCTTCTTCTTCGCTGGTTTCTCCATAGCGGTGGCCTTGCGCTTCGTACCCTTCTTCTTAGGAGCATCGACCTCCTTATCCGAAGAGGCCGCCGTGGAACTGCCGGATGTTGACGCTGCTTTACGCGAGGCTTTCGGTTTGGCAGCACCTTTCCGCTTCTTCGCCGGCGGCTCGCTCTCCTCAGAGTCCGGCTCCGGCGTCTCCTCAGGCTCGTCATGTTCGGAGGCCATCTTGAAATCGTCATCAGAGTCCCGCGCCCGCTTCTTCGTCTGCTTTGCCTTCGCCTTCGTTGCCGGACGCTTCGTGGGCTTTGCATCGCTGTCGTCGTCCGATACGACGATCGCCTTCTTCGCAGCGCGTCTTACGCCGACGACGCGGCTCGGAGCCTCTTCTTCATCTTCATCGTCGATATGCTTGAAGCCGGTGAGATCAGGACGTCTCGAGATGACGACTTCAACAGTGACGGACGATGATGAACTGACGGAAGGGGAGGGCGCCGGACTGGTTGCTGCACTGCTCACGACTGTGCTGCTCGCCTCAACGTCCACCTTGTGCGCCTCAGTATCCACCTTCTCGGTAGCGTCGCGCAGTTTCTTGCCTTTCAGACGCTTGGAAGGGATAATATTGGCGGCTGCGGCGGCAAGCTCCTCGTCGTGCACTGTACGGGATTTAGTTCACAATTCAATGAGCGATATGGGGAAAGGAACTCACTCCGCTTCTGGTCAGCCCTCATACTCGCCAACAAAGCGGCTGACCCCTCGGTCTTGAGGATTTCCGTCTTCTTCTTCAGGGCGTCCAAGGACCGGGACAGATGGGCGTCGAAGTAGCGACCCTCGCTGGAAGGAAAACTGCCACAACCCGCGATGGCGGCGATGTTATCCAAGTAGTTGTCACTCTTGAAGAGATTCGAGGCCGCGATGATCAAATCGGCGTCTTCGTAGTCCTCGATGGTCTTGGAGTTTATACTGGCGTGCGACGATAAAACCATGACGTTGAGAGTGTTCCCCGTGAACTTCTTCGTTTCCGACTCCCATTGGCGGATGAGATGGGGCGGAACTGTCACGTAGGTAGCGCTGATGGATATCTTGCCCGGAATGTCCTCCGCCTTCTCGTGCTCCTTGTTGACCTTCTTCTTCATACAGTCGATGAGGGCCAACATGATAGCCGTCTTGCCGTACCCGACCGCGTCAGCGAGAACGCCGCCCAGGACCTTGACCTCTCGCACTGCTCGGGCCTCGGCACGCCACCGCAAGGGCTCGAGAATGGCCTCGGATATCTCCTCTTCTGAGAACGATTTGGCGTCGGCCGACTCTTGCTCAATCATCCACGTCAGCGAACGGAGCTGCTCCTTGCGAAGGTTGATCTTAAAGTGCGGCGGTTGCTTATGCTCCTCGTCCTGTTTGTTGCTCTTCAGGGTGAATTTAGGCAGGCGGCTCGTTAGGGCCGGGATGTAGTTCGTGTCGATCCGCCATGACAGCTGAACAGGCGAGGTTTCGAGCGGAGTCGGAGGAAGACGCGACTGCGCGCGATGTAGCAGCGAAGGGAGGTTGATGGCAACCCTGATTTGTCCCGTTCCATTGTCGTCCTGTTTCCACTGCGTAACGAAAGGGCTCGGCCGACGCTTGAGTCGACGCTCGTAATCGCCGGCTTCAGATGCGTCCTCGATGGCTACCATCTTCTTCTTCTTGGCCGCTTGCACCCATCGGATAGCAGGTGTCCTCGGCGCACAGCGCTCACAGCGCTCAGCGTCGCCGCACGCGACGTCGTGCCACTGGTTGAAGACAACATCTTCGGCACGACTGCGCTCGAAGATCCACGCTAGCTGCTTGAATACGCTCCTTTCGTGGATCTTGTCGACGGTGTGCCAATCACCCTCCGGCCAGTGCACGGCCGACTGGCTGGGCAAAGGGATAACGCAAGACAGCAACGCAGTCGCACTAGAGCATGCATTCTCGCCCAACGAGTCGTATAACGCATGCGCGGGAGTGCCGAACTTGGCATCCGGGATAATCGATGCCTGGAGTTGATGTTAGCGAGAGAAAAGATCATGGTCATTATCGTGCGGTACCTTGAGGCCAACAGAGGCAACTGGCGTCCACTGACATGACAAACGACAGCGTGCCTCGCTTTCGTTCTCGTCCCTCGGAAGGTCCCAGCTCGGGTCCACCCTGCACACAATAGGACGAGTCTCGCCGTACTCGTATCGCCGCTTGCTGAAAGAGAAGACAAAGCTGTCCAGCTTGTCGAAGACGCGGTCCGGGTCGTACAGCATGTACAGCGGCGGCGCAGCAGGGTCGTCGCTGCGCCTCTTGTGAAGCGCTCCATTCGCCGTGCCGCACTTGTCGTACAAGTCATATACGCCGGAGATATCGCAGTCAAGGAAAGCGCGATCTTCGTCAGAGACACTGATAGTTAGGTGGGAGTAAACGAAGTCCTCCTTATAGTCCTCCAGTCCGAGGCGGTTGCGCCAGGAAGGGACTTTCTCTCCGGACGCTACAATGCGTATGGTGAACTCGCGGTGATTAGGGAGCGCAAATTCGAAGCGGCCTGACATAAGGTCGTCAGTGGCACAGCTCTGGCGACCGACGGCTGTCGACAGGACCCGGCGTATCTCGGATTGGCTGAGCTCCTCAGGTTCAGCCTTGGCGTAGAGTCTCCACTCCGGCCGTCCCTGCTGTATGAGTAGCTCCAGAGTGGCACCTGGCGAGGCATAGACGGCACTCCAAATCTCCTGGCGCTTCACCTCGACGAAGTGAATGTCCGACGAAGTTGCGCGAAGAACGGCGTCTCGCCACTTGTCCCAGATCTCGTCGGTCATACCAACACCGTCCTGGGGCCGAAGGGAGTCGAGAGAGTCAGCGCTGACGCCGGACACCCGGATACACATCGGAAGCGACGCCTTCAGCATCCGGGCTTGCTCTACGGGAGAGAGTCGCGGTTCCGACGTGAAGTCCAACGTAGTGAGGTCGCGGTGCTCCCCGACGCGGCTGCAACGTGCGCAAATAGTAGTCTGGCAGTCCGCGCATTGTAAAATGGGGCTAGTGGTCCGGTCAACCCTGCCTTCACATACACAAAGGCGGCGGCTGCGTTCAGCCAAGGAGAGCAACTCGGGGAGGGCAATCGCCTGCGTGGGTGAGAGATCAAGTGTGCGGAACACCAGGTTGTCGTCGCCGACGATGTGGTCCTCGGAGCGAGTGGCCAGATCCTTTGCTACTTCTTGCGCGGCAGTATCCTCGTCGTCTTCGTCCACGAGGTCTTTCTGCTTCTCGTATGACTGAGTCGCATCGCCGGCCTTCAAGAGCTTCATGCCACGTGTGAGGGCTGCGATGATGCACGTTCCTACGACAGTCGACGACATTGCGTTGCCGGCAAGGTCGGCCAGTTGGTCTTCGCTTTCACGCGTGAGAAGCAGCTTGTCGACAGGCAGACCCTGCAGCGACAAAGCCTCCCTACCCACTAGTGGGCCTCCACGATTGGTGATGTACGCGATCATGTTCGGCGTGAGACAAGGGCATATACCCACCGCATTGCTGCCCGTGGTGCGGTCCACGTTCTGGGACAGATTCCATACATGCCTGCGAGAATGAGCAAGCGCTATGAGTTGCAAGAGATATAGACTCACGTCTTATAGCTCGGGTCGACGTTGTTCTTGGCCATTCGCAGCAAGGTAATGTCCATCAAGTCCCATACACGCTCGACTTGGGCTGCTCCCCAGTCGTTCCAAGCATATTCGGGGAGCTTGCATGTACCACCTTGATGGCAACATCAGATATGCTGAAGCGTAAGATAAGCAGGAGCCATACCATTCTCCCAGTTCGTCATGGGGCGCTTGTTCCCGAGCTTCTCCTCGAGTCTGGCGCGAGCATGACGCGATTCACAACGGCCCCAGTCCGTCCGTGAGGATGACTTCTTCTCTGGCGCATTGTACGCCTCTTGGACAAGCTTCTGGCGTGATTGATATATGCGAGGGTCGTCGGATGGAAGAAGGAACGCGTCGATGGGCGAGGAAGCATGCCGCTGAAGGTCGGCCACGGACTGCAGCCATTGCGCGGGGATGTCGGACTTCTTCTGGTCGACCGCGACGAGATAGCCACGCACGCGAGTGTGGGGAATATAGTGGTGCTTGGTGTCGAAACGCTTGAACGTCGCGCTGTAGCCTTTCTGCTCGAAATAGGCCTTGACCTCTTCCCAAGGCGCAGTGCAGACATTCTCCATGACGACAATGGGCGGACGGTGGTTCTGTATCCAAGCCATCATGCCGCGAAAGGTGCGTGCCGATTCACCTGCACCGTCGATGTCCTGTTTTTGGTTGTTCAGGTTGGAGAAGTCGACGCAAGACGTGCCAGCCACAAGGAGGTCAACATCGCCGGGCACGGGGCAAAGGGACCCGAAGGCGGTATGACTGCAGCAATATCAGTACCATTCGGGAAAACCCCGATAAAACACGCACGCTTCATCGTCGCCGAGCTCACAGACGTCCCGGAAGAGAAGAGCGGGCATGAAGTTGCGCTCGATATAGCCCTGCTTGAAGGGCTCAATTTCGCATGAGAAGACGTGTTCGACTTCCAGCTCGACGTCGTAGTGTTCCTTGATGTATGTCTTGGCGAGGTCCAGTGCTAGCAATGGTGACTCTGTGCCCGAACACATAGTGGCGACGCGCAGCTTGCGGCCGGAGATGTGTTTTGCGAATGCTTCGAGAGCCGGTGCGCGACGCACGAGATCAGAGAAGATGTCGGTAATCTCGTGAATAGGAGGGAGGTTGGCGATATCTCTATCCTTCTTGACTCCCTTCGCCCCTTTAGCCTTCTTCGCTGCTGGCTCCGGGACGATGTCCTCGTCGTCCGCGCCCTCGTCATCCGCTTCTTCGTCATCTGCGCCCTCGTCGGCATCGGATACGGCTTCGTCCTCCACCTGGTCCGCGTCTTCCTCTTCTTCGTCAGAGTCTTGCGCCGGTCGGAAGTCGTCGTCTGACTGAGCCGCCTCCTCCTCGTCAGAACCCGCGTTCTTGGTTTCGTCGTCAGACGGCTCCGGCTCAGGAGCCGCTTTCTTCGGATTCGGCTTCGGCCTCGCCTTCACCTTCGACGTGGGGCCACTGTTTTTCGCTATCCTCTTCTTCGGGGCGGCGCGCGGCGCGTCTGCCATGTCGACGTCGGAAGAGTCGTCCTTGGCTGCCTTCTTAGGAGGGGCGAAGCCAAAGGCCATAAGGCTCTTTTGTTTCTGCTTTGGCGCCATAACGACAAAGCCAGCCGGCGAATGGGATGATGGCAAGAGCTGGGTAAGAGCGCGACTACTATCCGACTAGGCGCGACGCGACCCGTCACAAAACTGTCACGCATCGCGAGCGCAGTTGTTTCCCACGCTCGTTATCTCAAACCTTCACGTGCCCGACACCCATGGACCGCGCTTTCATTGTGCAAAAGCTTCGTGATATATTCGGCTATGATGCACTGGACTGGTTTCACAGAGACTATATCATGGACTGGTGAAATTGACTGCTCTCTAACTCAGACCTTTCTCCCAACGTGTTACACAGGATGGTCGTAGGCAGTCTTTGGGCGGGAGCCTACATTGTTGACCTCTTTCCCGTCTACCATCGAGAATTTTCGCCGGACGACCCCATAATATCTCATGGTCATCATCAAAATCAGTGAGTCTGTATTCTGCACGCGCTGAACTACACGATTACTGTGGGGCGATTGGAATAACGGCCCCATTTGCAGAGTGCCAAGCTGGGCGAATCACTTTACCGCTTTCGTCCTTCCTGTAGGCATGATGGCTGCTGTCGGGCTGAAGCGGCGGTCCTTCATGGATATCCACCATGGGACGCTGGCCCTTGCATCCTCAAGGTGAGTCCTGTATCTGTCTGCCGCCTTCTTTTTCACTGAGGAGCACAGAGGGTTGACCGCGTTCGTCACTGAATTTGTCAAGCACCTCGTTGGTGAGATTTGTGAGTTCTCAGCCTTTTCGTCTGACTCAGTCAAATAACAGGTCGCCTGCGCCCCGACTTCATGAGCCGCTGTCAGTGGGATGCTGTCGCAACCGCTTGCACAGGGTCAGCCTACATCAACGGCGAATGCTCTGTGTTTCTAACTAGCGCAGAAAATTATCCGCAATTGAGGAAGGTCGGAAGTCTTTCCCTTCAGGTCACTCATCCACGTAAGTAGTCAGTGAAAGGCTAGAAACCTGCAGCTAATGTATGCGTCGATACAGTGCGTTCAGTGGGATGATGTTACTCTCGCTTTGGATAGCAGGTCAGACCGGCGCGTGGTGCTTTACCGGACCTCCACCCGCAATGAGCGTACTGTCCAGCCACATGCTGAGGTTCTTCCTCGCGATGCTGCCCCTCATCTGGGCCACTTGGGTAGCTATCAGCCGCCTCGAAGACTACGTGCGCAATCTCCTTTGTTTAAAAAGCAATTTCTTCTAACACAGCGGCGCACAGCGCCACCACAAAGAAGACATCATCGTCGGCTCCTTGCTAGGCATAGGCTTCGCGACGATATCTTACCTGATGTACTGGCCTTCGCCCCTGCTCGCAGAAGGCGCGCACCTGCCACGGATGTTGTACCACGACGACGGACGGAGAGAGCAGGATCACTTTCAGCTATACGGCGTCGAGGGCGATATCGATATCGACAACACGACTTAATACATACATGGAAAAGTTGATTGTAAACGTAGGTGCAACTATAGAGAGGAGCTGGCTTGGGGGCTTTACATAGAAAAGAGTCCAATATGTGCACACCCTGGTATCATGCAGACGCGGCTCCCTGCCGCACAAACACCCATCTGTCCCCAATCTTCTGCATCCTTCCTCCAGGGCCGCCTCCGGCATCCCCTCCGTCGTCCATTCCTTCGCCCATAGACCCTGCGCCTCCCATCGAGGTTGTTCCCCCCATCGGCCCTGTTCCCACCATATAATCGTTCGGCATCTGCGGCGGGGTTGTGTCGCCGCCCAGCACGATGGCGTCCGTGTTCTGCGCCGCTGCACTGTGTGTGAAGTCGCCTCGGCCGTTCCCGAACCCGCCGCGTCCGCGGAAGCCACCCCGCGCCCCGCGTGCGCCTCCCCGCCATCTCTGACCGCGCATGGCGCCCATGTCGCCACCACCCATGTTGTTGTCCATTCCTATACCCTGGACCATGCCCGCGCCCTGCTGACCCATGCCCATGCCACCGATACCCATGCCTCCTTGTGCCCCGCCTGGTCCCATGCCTCCCTGCCCCATGCCCATGTCCATCCCGCCCCCCATCCCCCTGCCGGCCGCGCCCCACTGCTGCTGTTGCGTCTGCCCGACGACGAACTGCATGAGCTCCTCCGTCGACGGCATCACCCCGTAGGATTTATGCCACAGATGGCCCAGCGCCTCCCATGACGCTTCCGCCGTAAAATCGAACGTCGACGGGTCAAAGCTTTCGATGCCCGCAGGGCGCACTTGCACAGGCGGGCCCGCAGACGATGTATTCGCAGGTACGGACGTGAACATGGGCATCGCCGACACAGGCATCGACGAGGACACGGGCACGGACTTCTCATCCTGACTACTCGGTGGGGCCGGGGGCGGCGTCGCATCGGGCGGCTCCGGTGACGGCGACCGTATGTCCCGCCCAAATTCGTCCTTGCCCGACTCCACCATCGCCAGCCGCGGGTCGCGCCCCCGCGGCGGGCTCGGCGACCGCGCGAGCGACGGCCGGTGCGGCGGGCTATATGGCTTTATGTCGCGCCCGGGCCTGCCGTATCTACTGGGCGGGCTTCGCGAGCGACTGGACCGCCGCGGATTAATCCACTCCCTGGGCTTGCTCCTGTCCTCCCATCTGTTGTTACCTCTACCGTCTCCCCGCCCGCGGCCGCGGAATCCACCTCTGAAGCCACGGCCGCGACCACCACCCCGGTCGTCGTATGGGTAGTCTTCGTATGGCCGAGGTCTGTCGACGCTGCCTGGGCGGTCTTGTCGGTAGTCTCGACGTCCGTAGGGACCGTTGCCTTCGTATGGTGGTGATTGAGAAGTACTAGGGTGTGGATAGCCACCATTTGGTTGTGCGTTGTATCCCGGCTGGGGTTGGTGGAAGGTCGTTGGAGCTGGCGGTGGTGTTGCGTGTTGAGCAGCTTGGCTAAGCTGCTGAATCAGAGCTAGGTGCGTCGGATCGAGCTGTGGTGGTGTGTTATTTGTGGGTGTTTGTCTGCATCGTACATCTCAGCAGGTTGCTCGGCTGGAGAAGCGGTGTGACTCACGTTGAAGGCTGTTTTGCGGCAGCGGCCTGCGTCAACAGCGCAAGCAACGCAGCCTGGGCATCGGCCGGTGCCGGCCCCGGGGTGGATTGGGTAGGCGGTGCGAATGCCCTTGCTGCGTTTGCCTGCACTGATGGGGCCAGCGGTGCATTTGGTGGCGTCTGGCTGGTAGACGTGCTACGTATTCGCGGATCGCTCGACTTGGCTACGTCGGATTCTGACGAAAGCAAACATATGATGATTCAGTTCACGAATTCGTTCAATTGCGCGGGCGATCGAGATGTAGATTGTACAGATGAAATGAGTACTTAGCGCAAACTCGATATGACAAGCACCTTTTTCGTTCGCTGACACCGTAGCCATCAATCCTGACAGCACTGACGGCGGGAAGGTATTTCCTTTGGACCATATATCAATGATTTTGTTCGCCTTCTCCTGTAAGCGCAAGGCGCGGGTTATTAGGTCGACTGCTCTACTTGACGGAAGGACGGGAGCGTGCCGGCATCTGGCCCCAGTGGTTCCTGCATGCGACAAGACTGTAGGTGCATACCACGAACAACATGGGCACAGAGCCGGCTGAGTTAGTATGCTCCTACACGACGCGCTCACAAGGAGGCTATCGCTATTCGGGCTACACGACGAGGGCAATACGGTCAGAGCAGCATATTGGCACGAACCTTGCCTTCAGAGAGACCGCAGGTCACCATATCATGGAATAGACCATCCAGTACCCCTTCGAGTTTCGACAGGAAGGAGTGCGCGTTGCCGCCAGAGGAACCAGAGCCAGAAGAGCCTTGCTTATTTGCCTTCGACCGAGCAGCGCGAGCAAAGGAGTCGAAGACATAGAGACTAGAGATCTTCGAAGAGCCTGACAGAGATTTGTGCGTGCGATAGAGGATGGAGACAAGCTGGGTGTCGTACTGCGCCGATCATGGACATCAGTCCAAGGTACGCGTGGAAAGACAATGCAACGCACCGCTAGCAGCTGCATAGCATCTGCGGTCAACGCGGTCATCTTCGACCCCGATAACCGTTTGGCTTGCACGACGGCTTTTAGCGCTGACTCAAAGGACTGCGGAGGGAGTAAGTCTTCGCGGCCACTTCCTGTAAAACTACTCACAGCAATATCGGGCATCCTTTCTCATCAGCGACGTCGAAACGGACGCGTGCGGCGGGCAGAAACAGCGACGAGCTGGTCGTGGGGGACGGTGGGGGTTGGAAGAGATGTCAGTTTGTGGTTGTTGACATGGCCCGTGCGTCACGCTCCAGACCGTCGCCGGCATTTCCGGCGCGATCTCCGCTCGCGACTGAGAGTAGCCGCCGGCGTCGAGGCCTTCAGCTCTCCTACTCTTCCCTTCGCCGTCGTGGACAGCCGACAGAGAGCCTCAGCGCCGCCTGGAATGTCATCCCGGCGTGCAGCAATCACCTTGGGGACCGTCGTCTTCCTCTCGTCACTGACTGTGAGTATGCGCCGCTTGTGGCGCGTGTGTCGCGAACTGAGCTACAACGCAGGTATGGGGGGTGCACTATCAGCAAGAGTCTGAGAGAGAGGTCCATATTCTATGTCAGTCTCCCTACATCCCTTTTCTGACGAGACGTTTGCAGGCTATGTACCAGGGTGTTCTCAAAGACGATGCACGACGGCGAGAGAAGATGCTCCAGCGTCAACTTGATTTCGAGGAATCAAAGAAGAAACGCGAAATTTACGAGCGTGCGCAGAGCATAGACCCAAGATCACTAGAATGAACACCGTCTTGCAACCGCCTGAACCCCCTAAACTACCGCCGCTCCCGCAGCCACTTGTCCCGCCTTTCCCCCTTCTCACACACAAACGCACCAGACGTTGCGCGGGTCACTGTATCATTGGTATGGATGCTGCTCGTACCAATGTACCGGATTCTGTAATTTTACAACGCGATCTCTACCGCTCCTTGCGTTACCCTTCAAGCCTTCCTTCACTCGTCCCGTATCTGCACCTTGATCGCACCTTGCGTAGGGTCCGCGGCCGTTTGGAACGCGTCAATTGCGTCTTCGAGCGCAAAACGATGCGTCACAAGCGGACGAAGGTCAATGATGCCTCCAGCGACCAGGCGGATGGCCTTCGGGTACTGCACAACGCGTCAACTAAGTATTGCGTGAAGCAGAACCAACATCCATACCTGGTTTGCATACCGGTACAAGAAGCCCAGCTCAATCTCGTTCGCACTCAAGTGCATGAAGGGGAACTGGTGTACTGGTTGATTCCCATCCTTCTCGCTACGAAGCTGGACTCACGTTCTGCTCAGCCCGGCCGACACCGATGATGAAGACCTTCCCGCCAAACTTGCTCGCGTAGATCGCCGTGTGGATGCTGCTCTCCACGCCCGTGCACTCCATCGTCAACTTGATCGGCATGCCCGCCGCCTCCCGCACGCGCGCAGCGTTCTGCTTCGGCGTATCTGCTGGGTCGATGAGGATCGTGCGCGCGTTCGGCACGAGCTTCTTGGCGAAGTCCAATCGGCTTTGGAAGAGGTCGGTGATGACGAGGGGCTCGGCGCCTCCCGCGCGAGCGCAAAGGAGAGCGACTAGACCGATGGGGCCGGCGCCGCTGGCGAGGAGTTAGCGTGGAATTCAAGCATGAGGGCCCGTCAGGCATACGTGATGAGGACAGCGTCACCGAGTGCGAGCCCGGCCTTCTCGACTGCGCCGGTGACGACGGCGAGCGGTTCGCAGAGCGCGCCCTCTTCATACGACACGTTCATCGGTAGCTTGTGGCACCATTGTGCGGGGTGGACGTGGAAGCGGGTCAAGGTGCCTGTGCTTGTCGGTGTCGTCGTCATTACGACCTCAAAACCCACTCACCATGGTAGGGCGGCGTAGAGCAGAAGATCTACCGCTCAAATGAGTCTCGCGCCGCACGAGAACAACACAACAGAACTCACCACATCCGGGCAGGCATTGTACTTCCCCGTACGGCATGCTTCGCACCCCGGCTGCGAGCACGGAATGCCAACCTCGAGCGCGACACGATCGCCGACCTTCAAGTCAGTCACCCCCTCGCCGACCTCGATGACCTCTCCCGCAGACTCGTGGCCCGACCCGCACTCGTCGGTCACGATCATGTCGCCGATGCCCCCATGCTTCCAGAAGTGGACGTCGCTCCTGCACGCGTCCCGTCAGCCGGCCATCGTCGAGCGCGATCGCGGGTCTTCGCAGTCTGTGATTTTCGCGCAGGACGCACCCGCAGATTCCGGTGGCGCGCACATGGATGAGCACCTGTCCGGGCCCCGGTGTTGGCTTGGGTTTCTCGACAAGGTGCACCTCGTGCTGGGGGTTGTAGAACGCCGCGATGTTCGCGTCCTTGGGCGTCTTCTCGCCGATGGGGACGAGGCGGAACTTGGGGTCCTTGAGAACCTTGGCGGGATCGTAGATCGCGTGGTTGGCGGTCAGGACCATTGCGGACGGCTATGTAGGTTGAGTGGTGGGCGATGGATGGAGGACTTGTGTCGAGCGGCGCGGCTTCGGCTTTGGGAACACGATGCGCGTTATCGATGTACGCAGCGGCGGCCCCTCTAGCCCGGACAATCTCCAAACCCCGCACAAGGGGCCGGGGCGATAATTATCTGGGGTGCGCATGTCCACATGAACCGGGGCGTCACACGGAGGCAGAAAAGTAAGGGGCGGGGCGGGACCGGATGAATTTCACGTGATGTTCAACTTTTAATGCCTGATTTTTTAGTTGATTTTTGGGCATATTCTGTCTGCAACGACCGCCACGAGATCCTAAGAGGAACCATGCATTGATCAGTCGAGCTCCTGTGTCAAGTCATCAGCAGAAGATATACAGTCAAGTCGCTGGCCCGATACCACAGCTGTTTCGATTGAAACCAAGCGAGCTGACCCGTCCAGTGATCGAGTGTGCGCGGTCCTTTGATACGGAACGTACGGAAGACGCGCATACATGATCCGAGCGCGGACTTCCTCGCAAGAGTCATGGGCACTCAATGGGCACTGGGCAAGACACGTACATTGACAATGATTCTTGGACAGTCATGCACTGAGTCACTACGCGTACAATAGCCTAGGTCTCGTCGAAACAAAGCAACCTGCCTGCGCCTCGCCGCCTATTCAGACGCAGGCCCCTTCGACGCCGCTTGCACCAGCTGCTGCAGCATACCCTCAATCCGCCTCTGCCTCGCCTCCATCTTATCCAATCTCGTCACCCACCCCGGCGCCGCTCCGGTATCCGCACGCGTATCCACCACCTGCTGCGCCGTCACCGACGGTGCAGGCGACGGCGACGGCCCCTCCGACGCGCTCGCCGCGATCGACGACGCCTTCCGCGGACTCACCCCCGCGCTCAACACTTCGCGTTGGCTGGGCGACCCCTGCACCCCGCCGCCCTGCTCGGGGCTTTCTGATAGCACGCCGTCGCCGGTGGCCCCGCTCACCACACGACCCAAGACCGGGAAGCGTCTGGGCACCGCAGGTTCTGTCCTTCGGTGCATCGACGACAGCCGCCGCCGACTCGCCGGCCCGTAGCTGACGCCCTGCGGCGGCGAGGGAAAGTTCACACCTGTGGCCTGCGGCGGGCTCGACACCTCGCTCGCGTTGTCCTCCTCCTCCAGTAGGTCGTCGTCAACAACCAAGGGCTGAAAGATCTGCGCGAGCGGGCTCGTGAAGTTCTGCGCCGCCTCAAATCCGCGGTTCATCATGGAGTTCGCTCTTGCGCGCAGCGGGGGCGCATTTTGTTGCATGGGTGTTGTCGTCATAGGCGAGTGTAGCGGCGTCGATGGCCTGCGTTTGGTGGCAGTCGTCGACGTCGATAACCGCCGCTGATGTTGGGACGGTGGCACCAAGCCTACATACGGCGATTGCGGTTGACCATTTTCGATCTCGCCTTCAGAGCGCGTATCAAGAGCGCTAGCGCCGAGCTCGTCTTCAATCTCAAAGATCTTGAAGTCACCATTGCTTCAGCATCTCACGCGAGCAGATCCGAGGAATACAAGTACCGCGGCGATGTCCCCTCCATAACCGGCAAAGCCCTCAAAGATGCCTGAGGTGTCATATTAGTCTTGTCGTGCAGATATAGATGTCGTACTCACTCAAACGGGTTATTGGCCTTGGCAGAGTATCGAAAATCTTCTCGGCCGTCACAGACAGCGTGTCATAGAACGAGGTCGTCCCATATTTCTTTGCTTGCCTTTCGTACAACGCAATCCCAAGTAAAATGGGAAAGCTAGTGATCCGGATGCAGAACACGTTCACCTGCGATGCAGCATTAAGTGTATGCCAGTCCGACAAAGGAAGAGGGCACACCCACCTTGTGGAACCATCTCGGAGTCAAGATAAAGCTCAACGGGAACATAATGCAGACCGCGAGGAGGTTGATAGGAGGGTGATAAGAGAATAGTGAATCTGCCTTCACTCTGAAGTGACCAGATTAGCATCATCATGCTCACAGTTTATGATGAACTCCCACCCCTCGATAGTGGAAACGGCGCGCCGGAACATGGCCTACGCAAGGGTCAGTGACATGTATCAGTCGTAGATTCAAGGGCACACCTCAGCCACGGCATCCTCGCTGATAGTCGCAAACGTATTCGAAAGGATCTTGAGTCACCACACTTGAGCCATCTCGACAATAACATCGGGAGAACGAACTTACAGAGACAAGGACTGCAATGTGATCAGCGTTCGCGATCACTGTATCGTAGAAATGATGGGCTTACCGGTCAGCAAGAGCGTGTTACTCAGGCAGGCGTAGGTAACCATGAGAACGGGACCAAAGTAAGGGTGAAAAGTGGCTGTTTTGTGTCGTCAGAGCCGCACACAGCATAGCAATGTGATCTGACGGACTGGCTTTCTCAAACCCGCTGGCGTCAAGCCCAAACCAGAGATCAAGCATCCACCATGCGATGGTACTATGCCTCTGTCAGCGAAAGCCGGCAGGGCAGCCTTATGTCTCGCTCACCTTGCGCTATACGGCCATGGCTCGTTGCGACTCAACCTACGTGTATACTTCAGTATCACCGGAGTGGTCCGTAGGTGGCTCATACGCACGTCCACAACGCATACAAGAACCCGCAGAAGCAAAACGCCGCGATCAGCATCAGGACCAAGAACTGCATCATCATCGCCCGCAAAGCCAGGACCATCAAATTGTCCTTCAGCGTCACAAAGGCCAGTCTAGGTCATCGTCAGCCTTGCACCACATCATGTTCGCCCTCTCACTGGTCAACGCACCTCGGAAAAAGCAAACAAGCAATGAGAGCCAGAAGATCTATGCCTAGCGAGCGTGCCCATTTGCCTGCTGACTTGTTAAAGAAGGGCCAACATAAAAAGGGCGAGTGGTTTGTTAGAGGGACAGGCGCTTACTAGGGTGCACCGCGCCGTAGACGCGCAGAAACAGATAGACGAGATACGTCGTCACTAATCGACGCAGCTCAGTTCTCGGCCTTCAAAAAAGCATACACAAGCGAAGCGAACCCAAGGCCATGTCGAATCCATTCTATAATTTAGGTCGGTTATGATCACGCCAATGCAGAAACGCCGAGACGTACCCATGTTCCTTTCGTGTATACTGCGCGCAGGTTCAGCATGGACCGGAGTGGGCAGTCACTGAAGTAATGCACCTCTGATGCCGTGCTCTTGCATAGCGGCGAACTTTTCCAAGCTGAATCCGAGGGCGTACACCATAAATATCGTTTCAGCCGCGTTGACATTGTCGCGCTCTGAGAATTCTATTGCCACCACAAAGAGGATGAAGAGGAGGACGAAGCTAAAGGCATCGTCAGCGATTGAACTTGACACGCATCCGGTCACATACTTCCAAAATTCGAGGACTGCACGGATCGAAGGAACCTTGAGACGATAATGATCAAGTAACGGCGCCTTGTGAGGGTCGTAGTAATGTATGGGCGTGCGTTTGTACGTCTGTAAGGTGGTCAGCCAGGAAGACACCGCACAGTTCGCTTGAAACTCACGTCTGACAATATGGAATGGCTACTCTCGGCCTGGTATACGCACTTCCCGCTAGCAGTGTTGTGAGCGTAAATCTGAAAGCGACTTCACAGTACGCACCTCCAGATAGCGTTGATGACCTTCTGGCATGGCGAGCTCTTGATGAAGCGCTTTGCTTTCCCTACGATGGCCATTTCGATGGCGTTCCCCACTCGCTCTTCAAGGTCATCCCGGTCCTCCTGCGCCTGCCTCAGCACCTCCTCGTCGGCGCCATTGAAGACGGGCCAGGTGGTCGTCACAACATGCGCCAGTCGAAGCGTGTTGTCGCCGTAGTCGCGCAAGCAGCGGATAGCGAGTAATTCGCAGAGCTCAGCACGCGTGCGACTGACGGGGGACGTGGACATGTTTTCGTCGCTCCGGAAGTGTGCGCGGTTGAGGAGGAGGCAGAAGACGACGGACATGTTGCCTGCACGTTGTAAACTGCCATATTTCTCGTGAAGAGGTCGGATGAGGGTATAGGTGAGGTCTGGCGCGGTGAGAGCTTCGAACGTGAGGGGCGTGTCTGCGTGGGTGGAAGGCGATAAGTACTGGAAAGTCAAGCAAGTATAGACAATACGCGCCGATGAAATGCTAATGGTAGGTGTCCGACATGAGGTCAGCCCTACAGAAGAGAAGAGCTTCACATACAATCATATCCTGCGAATCGTGTTAATAGAAGACTTCGCGAAAGAGAACATACTAACGTTCTTGATCATATGTATGATGGGGTACACCGGCGTGACTTCTATGTCGTCCCTGTTGGTACGCAGTAAGCATGAGGTTTGATGCTCTCGAATGGATCGTCCAACGCACCTGCTCAAGAGGGGTTCGAGCTCGTTGAGATGGTCGCTTTCTCCCATCATGACGGCGTAAGACAAGGAACCTAACGCGATGCTCTGTCGTATTCGGTTTCCCGTGCGATCTATGACCTTGCGATGACGGCTCCAGGGCCTGCGCGACTGCGCCCAGTTACGTTGAGGAGCAGCCGTCAGTAGCTAGGACGAGCGACAGCCGGTGTCCCTTGGTAACTGTGATACGAGGAGATGGTCGAGAGGAAGGGGAACGATGGCGCTCCTAGCCTCAGGGGTCCGGCCCGAATATCCCGTGGCGGAAGTCGGCTCAATCTCCGGTCCCATTGTTCTTAGCGACCAACTGAAACTTTGGCTGTACCCTCCTCAGGTGCAGAACGATCGTCGTGTCCCACTTTTCTGTGCGTTCTCGGGTATCTTTGGGTTTTTCAAAGCTGATTGTAACAGCAGTAAACGGTCCTACATCCGCACGCCTCCTCGGATGGAAAGAGACGATGGAAAGGCGCCATCCGGATCCCTCCAAGAGCTGGTGGTCCATGCTGCAATCTATAGGCCGTCCGCTTCCACTCTAGAGGATATACGTTCGGGACACATTGTTACAACGCCAGCGGAGATCCAACATATATCCACTCAGGCGGATGACGCGAGTCGAGCAGCCAGCGCCTTGAAGTTAGAAATCACTCGCCTCCGCGCGGTTGTCTCCGAGATCAAACAGTACGAGCGGCAGGCCGTCGCTTTTTCAGCGCAGCAGCGAGCTCTTATTTCTCCCGCTCGACGACTGCCAACGGAGACTCTGATGCAGATCCTTGGCTACGTCTGTGCTCACGTCGAATTCAGTTTGATAGAGCCAAGCTATCCCGCCGTCGTCGTCAGCCAGGTCTGCCAGCGATGGCGTGCTATTGTTCTAGACTCGCCACCCCTGTGGTGCCCTGAATTCCGCATCGCTATTGCCGAGGAATGGGAGTTGTACTACTCATCCGAAGATCAGGACATATCTCAAATGCAGAAGAAGACGGAGCAGATGCAGATCGCTCTCCACACGTACGTGCAACGTTCAGGCGGCGCACTGCTTGCCGTGCGGATCGTAGGCCGCGACAAGCCAGAAGAGCGGCAAGCAAAAGCCATATGCTGGTGCATTGTGGACCACCTCCCCCGCTGGCATTCCTTACGGGTAACCACACTGGTCGCTATCCACGTACCCCGTTGGAATTTCCCTCTCCTCGAGAGCCTGACAATCGAATACTACGACCCCGACTGCTACAACAAGTATCTAATCAACCGTCTCCCAGATCTACCTCAGCTACGGAAGGTCTCCGTGCCATGTCTTATGCATCTACCTTGGGACCAGCTCAAATGTCCACATCAGCGACTGGATAAGTTTGCAAACCTGCATGACGAAGATCATAGTACCTTGCCATCTTCGCCTGCAGGCCCTGCGCATATCTATCGAGTGGACGGGTGGTGATCTAGGCGTCCCTTGCGCGCTGCCTGAACTCGCCCGGTTGCACATCAACGCTGGAGACGCCGAGGTAGTCGCATATTTCTTCGGCCACATCACGACTCCGGCGTTGACGCATCTCGCCATCCGAGGGGCCTCGCCACAGTCGCCCAGGCTCTTTCATAGCCGAGCACGAGGAGGATGCGCGTCGGTTCTACGCCGTATCCAGGCAGCTCGTTGCCCGCTCAGGATGCCGCGTCACGCACCTCGAGCTCGAGAATGCATCGCTGGAAAGACATGTTGTTCTTCACTGGCTCGACGCTTTATGGTCGCTTGAGCATCTCCGGATTCTCGAGACCTCCGATATTGACTTCATCCAACGGCCCGGTTCAGCATACGATTATGATACACACAGGAAGAAGACACCACCTTGCATCAGTCAAGAGCTCCTCGCAATTATTTAATGACGACTCCGGGCTGGAGCGAAGATACCGAGCTTCTGCCACCCATCTTGCCGTGCCTTGCATTGTTTCACCACGGGGGAAAATTGGCTGAAGCATATCAAGATGAGGAGATGCGTGGCATCGTACACCGTCTCTGTCAATCGAGAACCGACCCACCGTTGCTGTTCACTGCCGATGGTGCTGGCACGGTGGGATGACGATACAAACACGCGGACGGGCGACGGCTGACTACGAGTGGCCGGCACGGTCCTGAAACTCGCCCAGAGGAGAACAGGAGAAGGTGGCGACGTGGTCTCGGGCTGGTGGAGCACGTGACCGCGTCCTGTTCTGCCATCGTCTCTCGTACTCGTTCGTACCGTCGCGACGAGCCCGTCTCTATAGCTCATCTCTGCCGTACGAAGTCACAATTATATGTCTATCATCCCTGCCTTTCTCTTGCATCTTAGAGCAAGATTACGAGCTCTTGCTGGCCCTCGACCTTGGCTGTACAGTACTTACCTCCATCGCCTGGTTTTACTATGCACTTCGGATATCGTGGTGGTCATGCGCATAGCACACTGAATAGGCATATTGCCTTCTGAGATGTTGATGAGGCCTCAGAGCTACAGTCAGTCTTTGGGCACCGATATCTGAGCAGTAAACAAAACCAAACATCCCTGATTCTGGTGTGCACGTGCACACCCATTATTCTTTTGCTCCACCACCAGCTTGCCACAGAGACAAGGGCGTCTGTTCGCCTTCTCTCCCGGAATGGACAACGAGGAGCCCGCTCCGCGTGTGGCCTTGGACCTTACACATATAGTTTGTACGTCTGACGTGTCCATAAATTTACCGAAGCTCAACGAGCAGGTTAGACCCCGACGAGTCCCTGCTGTCATGGTTTCTTGCTCTGGCATCCTTGACGCCTATACTACTCATGGTACGGCGACTTATCCGCTCCAATCATTATAGCTAAAGTTGCCTTAGCCGGCGTACGCGGCCTTGACCGTGCAAACACGCGAATACGTCGTGCTTGTCATGTGGGCGGGCCAGCTCGCTTGCGAGGCGTTCAACTGGGTCTTGAAGCACATCGTCCAGGAAGACCGTCCTTATGGTAGGCTATTTGTATGCGTGATGACGAACTTCTACTCATCGCTCGCTCAGACCAAGTGGGCAATGGCTACGGATTCCCGTCATCCCATTCCCAATATATGGGATTTTTCTGGGCATTTCTGACTTGCCACCTCTACTTGCGGCATCGCTTCGCGTCTAGTGGAAACGCTGCTCTTGACCAATGCTTCAGGATGTTTGTCTACGTCGGCATCGCGTGTCTATCCGGCGCTGTGGCGTATTCCAGGTGAGTCTCTTGTTCGTGCGCCAGTTGCTGGCCCACCCTTATCCTTCGACAGGTATTACCTGATGTACCACAGTGTGCGACAGGTCGTTTGGGGCTTTTCCATAGGTGTCGCATGCGGTAGCGCGTTGTACATGCTGGCTGTGCAGATACCGAGGAGACGACCGAACTCGCTCCTTGGGCGTTTCAAGATGTTCTTGCTCGCCAACCCCATGTCGACTTGGTGTCAACTTCGGGACGGTTGGGCGGTATGGCCGGACGCGGGACGCGAAGCCGAATGGCTGCGGTGGAGATCGGAATGGGACGCCCTACGCGCCCGTGAAGATGCCAGGAAAAACGTGTAATGTTCTGCGTCGTGCGATGTCTATTCTTCGGACGGAGGCGTCATCTCCTGCAGGTATGCACGGCGGACAATACATTCCTTTCGACTCGGATCCGACGTGCTGGCGATGCGGGAAAAATGTGTTCGGCCCTCTGGCAATGCCCGTTCTCTCGCTTGCGCGTCTCGTCCGAGTTTATGTACCCAATGTACTTATGTCGTAACTAAACGCTCATATATTCATACATCGCCACTACATACCATTATTTCTCCTACGAGGGCGCCAGGCCTAAAGTAGCGCCACGCACGTGTAGAGTGACTTCATAAGGCCCTAGAATTCTTCGAAGGCTCCTGTCTGTTCCTTCGCAACTTGTTCTTATACTTCATCGATGTCGGTCAAGGAGATTGCGACCAAGCCTTTTGAGGGCCAAAAGCCGGGCACCTCTGGCCTCCGTAAGAGGTGCGTGTCGCGCGGCGTCCATCGCTTATCTCGCTCACGACGCGTCGCGTCCCCAGGGTCAAGGTCTTCCAGCAGGAGGTGAGCAGCGCGGCGCTCATCGATGGGACGCACGTTGGTGACCGTGGCCACAGCACTACACGGAGAACTTTGTCCAATCCATCTTCGACTCCATCGACCCCAAGGGCGCGACGATTGTCGTCGGTGGCGACGGCCGCTTCTTCTCACCGGAGACTGTGCAGACGATCCTGAAGATTGGCTCCGCGAATGGCGTTGCCAAGTTCATCGTCGGCAAGGACTCGATCCTGTCCACCCCCGCGGCTTCAAATGTGATTCGCAAGTACAAAGCGTACGGCGGTATCCTCCTCACTGCCAGCCACAACCCTGGCGGCCCGGACAACGACTTCGGTATCAAGTACAACGTGTCGAACGGTGGACCGGCGCCAGAAAATGTGACGAACAAGATCTACGAGAAGACGAAGACCATCTCGAGCTACAAAGTCATCGAGCTACCGGATGTGCGTGCCTACATCTCCCTCCGATCTTTCGCGAGACTAACGGCGTGTCCTGCAGGCTGACTTGTCCAAGATTGGCGAGACGACTTATGGTCCTTCCAAGGTCCAGATCATCGACTCCGTCTCGGACTACGTCGAGCTGCTCCAGTCGATCTTCGACTTCGACCTGATCAAGAAGTTTCTGCTCACGAACCAGGACTCCTTCAAGGTCCTCTTTGACGGTCTTCACGGTGTCACGGGCCCGTACGCACACGCGATTATCGTCAAGGAGCTCGGCCTATCCGAGTCCTCCGTGCAGAACTGCACGCCGCTTCCCGACTTCGGCGGCGGGCACCCGGACCCGAATCTCACGTACGCGCACTCGCTTGTGGAGGCTGTTGAAAAGAACAACATCGCCTTCGGCGCCGCGAGCGATGGTGACGGTGATCGCAACATGATCTACGGCAAGGGCGCCTTCGTCACGCCCTCCGATTCGGTGGCAATCATCGCCGACTGGGCCGAGAGCATCCCATACTTCAAGAAGGGTGGCGTGAAGGGTCTCGCGCGCAGCATGCCTACGAGCAAGGCGATCGACCTCGTCGCGCAAAAGAAGGGCCTGGAGTACTTTGAGGTTCCGACCGGTAAGTGGGAATTTGCTCAGTAGTGAGCGCAGCTGACGGGGACAACGAACAGGCTGGAAGTTCTTCGGCAACTTGATGGATGCTGGCAGACTATCTATCTGCGGTGAAGAGTCCTTCGGTACCGGCTCCGACCACATTCGCGAGAAGGACGGCATCTGGGCTATCGTCGCCTGGCTTAACATCCTCGCCGCCGCAAACGCCGACTCGCCGAATAAGCTCATCGGCATCAAGGATCTCCTCGAGCGCCACTACTCCATCTACGGTCGCTCCTTCTTCTCTCGCTACGATTACGAGGAGGTACCATCCGACGGTGCCGCCGCGCTCGTCAAGAACCTCGACGACCACCTCAACTCGGGCTCGCTCAACGGCCAGTCCTTCGGCGGCGGCGAGTTCAAGGTCGCAGGCCTGTACAACTTCGCATACACGGACCCGATTGACAAGTCGGTGTCGAAGAACCAGGGGCACGTCATCACCTTCGACGATGGCTCGCGCGTCGTCTTCCGGTTGAGCGGAACGGGCAGCCAGGGTGCAACGGTGCGCATGTACATCGAGCGGTACCTCGGCCCCGACGCCAGCAAGGCGGAGCTCGCGGAGGAGGCGTCTGTGGGGCTCAAGGGCCTGATTGAGGTCGCGCTCGAGATCAGCAAGTTGAAGGAGTACCTCGGTCGCGACAAGCCCACGGTTATCACGGTTAGTCTGGCGAGCATCGTTCATCTTGATGACTGGCTGATGCAACATTTACAGTAATTGGGGAAGCTGGAAGCAAGTGGAATGGGTGTAGTTCTTGTATCATAAATTCACAATGCTGAACAACTGGTGTGAAGTCCGACTCGTCGATCTGATATCATGTAAGCACATGAGCCCTTTGCCAGCGTCCTTCTTCGGAAAGGTCAGCACTCAGCGATGTATGAGCGGCATAGTACAGTACGCTAACCTTGCGATGCAAAGGAGGTACACTTTTCCCTCACTCTTTTCCCCTTGTTGCCCACGGAGGCACACCGTAATCCAAACCTCCTTCTAAGTACCACGCATCCATATGGACCTCATTTCAACGTGCCCACACCATCGACAGTGAACAACAACGGCGGATTGCTCCTTGATTGGCAGAGACGGTGGACGATGTCACGCATCTCCGCTTCCTGGAATGCGTACTTCGTGGCGCCCTTGTGATAGAACGATTTGAGACGCGGCAGGATGGTCTGTGGAGGCTGGGTGTCTTCGTTCCAGCCGGGATCTGTCATGGCGAGGAAGAGGCTTTGACTGATGCAAGAAGGGGTCTTTTCCATGTACGTGTAGTCGTATGCTGAATCGGGCTGTTGAATTATGTCGATATAGGAGGTATCGAGGATCCGGAGATGCTCAAGGGACGGTAAAGCGTCCAGCCAGCCAAGAACAACATTTGTTTCCAGTGATGCATTCTCGAGCGCAAGGTGCGTGACGCGGCACCCTGAGCGCGCAACGAACTGCTCGCATGCATCTAGGAACGAATCCGCATCCTCTTCGTTCCTGGCTATAAAATGAGCATCTTGACGTTCTGGATTTTGCATCTCCGACGTAGCACCTCGGATGGCGAGATGCGTCAGCGCCGGAGTTGTGATGCGGGAAAAGAAACGCGCGGCGACCTCGACGTATCCAGCGTTAATGTGCAGCCGGCCGAGTTCAGGCAGCACGCAAGGGACGCCCAAATTGCCATCGGCCCATTCGATAGATACGCGCAGGGCCTGCAGGCGAAGATGGCAAGGCGCTATGAGTTCCGTCATGCAGGAGCGCAGATCTATCCAGTCGCTGATGTGGACGTTCGTGAGCTGGTCCCAAGGCAGACGCAGAAGACATGGCACGGAGACCTTGCGTAGCTGAGGTACGTCTGCAATATGGAGGATATGCGCCTTGTTGTAGCCGTTGGGGTGGTGATAATCGATTGTCAGGCTCTCGAGGAGGTGAGGAGTCTTTGCAGGTTCGGGCGGTTCGTTTTTGTTCTTTCTGCGTCTACGAATTTTGTGCAAATTGTCGAAAAATTGGCCTAGGTGGGTAGCAATGACCGTGGTCATCTGTAAGGAGCGCCAGCGGCGGAAGTGCTCCGCAATGCACTTGCATATCGCTGTTGCTTGTCGTTCGCCACAAAACTTGTCGCGCACGATACACACGTCAAGCGATGCGCTGCCTGAACGTTGCACGTACGTGCGAAGGGCAGTCTGCATCTGCTCCGTCTTCTTCTGCATTCGAGGTAGGTCCTGATTTCCCGAGAAATACCACTCCCATTCGTAGGGAATGTCGGCGACAGCGATGCAGATCCCTGGGCACCACAGGGATGGTGAGTCGAGAACGATAGCACGCCATCGCTGGCAGACCTGGCTGGCATCGACAGCGGGATAGCTTGCTTTCAGCAAGCTGAATTCGACGTGAGCACAGACGTAGCCAAAGATCTGCATCAGAGTCTCGGTTGGAAGTCGTCGAGCGGGAGAGATAAGAGCTCGCTGCTGCACGGAAAAGGCGACGGTCTGTTGCTTGTGCTGTTTCATCTCCGATACAACAGCGCGGAGGCGAGTAATCTCTCGCTGCAACGCGCTTGCTGCTCTGTCCGCGTCGTCCGCCAAAGAGGATATACGGTGTACCTCCGCTGACGCTGTGACAGTATGACCCGAGCGTAGAGCGTCCGCAGTGGTAGCGGACGGCCTGTAAAGTGCAGCTTTGGCCATCAACTCTTGGGGAGAGGCGGCCAGCGCCTTCACATCCTCTCTTTTCGCTCGAGAAGACATGCGGCTGTGTGCGCTAACTGCTGGTACGTTCAGCTATCACATCAAGGACAAGGTTGTACACATACGCTAGTATGGGACGCGCTACTCGCCTTCAAGCTGAGGTCGAGTTCGTGAGTATTGCTTTGGCGATCGAGGTTGACAAGACGATGTCGGAAAAATCGGAAAAGCCTAATTAGACGTACGACCCCCTAATGGCCTAATTATGTCAGGCGCGCCGCCCAATTAGGCAGGTATTATGTCGGCTTAGGTCTGTTTAGCCGCTCTTAGGCTCAATTGTGCCCTATCCACTGCCCACCGCCCCAAGCTCCAGGGTGCTCGTGGACGCTCGCTCGCGTGGGGTACCAAGGAAAGTCGGTGTGCTCTGCCATATGCCGACGTTGCCCTTGCTCCACGTATGTAGTAGCGCGGAGCAGAGCCTATAGCATTAGCTGGCAAGGCCCTTGGCTATGCCTGCCCGTTTCCGGCTCACGCTATCGAGTGAGATGATGTGGATACTAGATAGATTATATAGAGTCATTATTGGTATGCAATAACATGTCCGAATCAGTAGTAGCATCGACCAGGTAACAGGTTCACGTTGTGGCTGGCCGAATGCAGGTGCAAGCAGCACACCTGGCATAATGCTCGCAGGACTCCTATCGGAGGGACAAGTAGTTCATAGTGTATATCCTTGACATTGGTCGCAAAATATTATACAACGCATTGCGCTGACAAGCTGTCTCGAGAAAGGAGTGGACGAGCGGGCGTGTGCATACACGACGTGTCGCAGAGCGATCGCGCTTGCGCAAGCGCGCGCGTGCCGACGTCCTACATGACCGCCAAAACACCCATGAGCGATTACTCGTTCGAATCGTCGCCCGTGCTGGCTTACGCGACGGCGGCGCAATACTGCCAGCCTGGCCGCGTCACCCCTGTCGTCGCTCAAAGAAGGCGTGGGAAATCTCGGCAAAAGCCGAGCGCTTTTGTAAGCAGCAGCGCCAACGACCCACGCCTGACCAGCGACCACCATGCACCCCAGCAACCCATACTCCTAGTTGCCTCGCTGTTGTCAGTCAGATCCATTGTCTCGTTGATTATGGTGCCCCAGTCAACATCTGGGGTGCTAGAAATCATCAGGAGCGCTGGATGCCCCGCCAGATGCGCGATGACGTTCAGGCTGTAAGTCGTCCGCGCGGTATGTTGGATTTCTTCTAACAAACCCCACAGCGGGTCTGCAGTTTTCTATGTGCGTGAGGTGCGTGCGCCTTCTCTAACTGTCAGCCCATGTCTGACCAGTCGTTGCAGATGATCTCGGCGAGGCTTCCGTGTATCGCAGCTTCGTTGCTATGTCCCACCCCCTTGTATATTATCATACCCTGCAAATACATCTCATTGTCTACATCGAGTTGGTGGTGATGTAGGGGTGGTCGCGGGGTACCGGGAGCGGTACCGCGCGATCGCCCCTGCTATTTTTTTTGTTATGCCCTGGCTGGCAGCCTAATTAGTCCTAATATTGGTGATTATGTGCGATTAGGCCTACTTAGCATAATCGGCCTAATAAGCGTGGATTGGAGATAGGCTTGCGTTAATTACCCCCCGGAGGCCTAATCGCCTAATATGGCCTAGCAAGGGGTAACTTGCGACTTCAGATTTTTCCGACATGAAGAAGAGATTCCAGGCAGTCTTTCTAATTGTATCTGGTTGATCCTACCCAAGGGGCGCTCCTCGCTGGGTCCTCGACTTTCACTGGTTCTCAAGCTTTAGTCAAGCTCAAGCTGCACCCTCATGGCTCCAGCCCGTGGTTCAAATTGGTCGGGAATTCCCGAGTGACTTGCACTTCGGCGTTTGAAATTGGTACATAAATCCGCGAGTCTTCAGACCAGCTTTAATACATCCCAGACACTGATACCCAAAGGACATGCTTGAGAGCCTGATCGCAAGCAAGTGAATGCAACTGACAATACGGACGCAACCACGAGCGGCTACACTAAGCGCGTGGTGAGAGACGGACCTCCGGAAGAAGGACTACCGTTATCATAGACCAGCTGAACACGTGAGAGCTGGGATGAGGGATAGCAAGTCAAGAAGGTGAGGGACGCATGCGCTGCATCTCTGCTCATACCCTCAGCTGGTCTCGAGCTCTCGATTATGCTCACCTCTTTAAGTCGTATTCTGCGTGGCGACGGCACTTCACAACCTACCTCGTCGACAACATCCGGCTCGGAGCGTCATCATGAACTTCAGCTAGCATCCGAGGTGATTGAACGCGCAATGCAGTTCAATGCTCAAGAAGAAGGTCGGCTAGACAGCCGTGCACGGTGCGGATCGCTCAGCAGGCGGACACGGACGGCGAACGCTGCAGGCAGCTCCGGACTTCCTGCCACTTTTATGAGCGGTACCGGCGGGATGCTCACGATGATGACCTTGGCGTATCTGCCACCGGAAGCTGCCAGCGATACGCTATCGACGAAGTCCTCGTCACTTACGCAGCGCACGAGACCGATGTCTATCGAACCTCTTAGCAGGTCCTCGGATGACGGTCTTTTATCTGCGGATTTGAGGCAGGCGATGCCTAGGGACACCAGGGCGCGGCCAAGTCTCAGCCATACGCCGGGAGATGTCTTCACGACAGAGACACTCTGCGAGGACGTGTCTATGCTGGCCAGGTCCTCCTCTGCGTCTCCTTCGCGCAGATGGAGCTTCAACGACGGCTTTACTGGCGATGTCACCTGCTCTGCGTCATTCGGTGTGCTGCTTCTTCGCTCTGCCCCGAGGCAGTACTCTGATGACCGCACCATAAGAATCGATGGACGGCCCCGCGCTTGCTATAGGATGCGATGAAGGTCTTTGGGTAGGATTCCGCCGTGACTCGCGTTGTAAGTCGCTTCTCTATATGATCGCATTGTCTTCTGACTTCCATCAGCACTGCGGCGCGTGCCACATTTACGCAAGGTCACGCAGTGTGTAGCGTTGCAGGAACTGCGCCTTCTACTCGTGTGCGCGGAGAAGGTGTGTGTAACCGTCAATCACTCACGCCCCCCATTTTTATTCCCCTTCCACGCAGACCCTGCATGCGTTCCACATAGATTCCTTCCTACCGCTCACAAACAGCTTCGACACCTCTCAAGCTGTCTTCCAGACCCTGGGCGGCATCGGTAGCGTCGACTTCGTCCGCGTTGGTCGATTGAAGAGCCGTACGCTCGTCGCTTTCGCGTCTAACCGACAGGTGAGCTGAATGGACGCTCCATAGTGATCCACTCTATTCACAGACGATCTTAGGGCCGGTGCCACATTCGCATCGTTGAACCGGTCATGGACAAGTTTCTGGACTCACCCATAAGCCCTGGCGGCGCGCGTCAGCGACAGGACTGTTTCCGCCCCTTTCAAAAATTGAGTGTCGAAGGGGACGCGCGCGATGTAACATTTCTCAAAGCGTCTGTCGTTGTCATCTCGCAAAGAGGGTTCGAGATAATGAAGTTAGCAGACCCGTGAGTCTTACTTACCGTTCCACATCATCATCGACAGACTAATCATGCGCAGGTCCAACAATGCATTGTTACCTGTCACGGATAGCCCCCACCTCTCGAAGTTGGCTGAACCACTAGACACCCACAAAGCGCTCGGCATGTTCCGTTCGACGGAAGACGATTTGAAGACGGACGCTGAGTTTATTCTCTGTTACGATAGTGCGATACTTCCTACTCATTCCTGATGCTGACTGACTTGTTTCTGCCCAGCCTTTGGCATCTATATCAGCAACCATGGGCACCCGTTACGTGCTCCGATTGCCTGGGAGATGACTGCTGCCTGCGTCGCGTACCGTGCTCCATACCTGCTGCTCTTCTCGTCGGACGGTATCGAGGTACGGCGTTTACGTTCAGGGAGACACGTACAAACACTGCGGCCTGGCCATGACGTGCGCTGCATATGCGACGGAGACGAGGGACGCGCGAGTGTGCACGTTGTTACACGCGCTGCAGGGATATCCTCGTCTGCGTCTAGCGAGTCCGAAAGCCTGCAGATTCTGGACCTCATATGCGTGCCCCCCTATGCGGAGGATCCACTGCGGACGGCCGATCCTGTTGGGTACTTCGTTCGAAATTGGCAGGCTGAGAACCTTGATATCTGACCATTTCGCAGGCTTCATGCAGAGGAACAACCAACCCAGACGCCATGTGTTCCAGCGTGCGTGGTAACATCCCTGTGATGTTTTGTCATCGTTGAATTTGCTTTTTCAGTGTTCAGTTCAGGAGGCAACCTGTTCCGATGTCCTCACGACAACAAGCGCGCGATTAGTATACACGGCCCTGCCTTTAGATTGCAGGCCACGGCTTGCACAACCCATGGTGTATCGGAAATACTAGTAATCGACGACAGCCGGGCTGATGCGTCTACATGTACAGTACGATCACGGGCTGAGATTCAGAAGAGTTGATCGTGTACTTAGGAGTTCATCTAAATGTCGGTTGGCTGGCGTTCCCAAGTCTACCTGGGCTAGGGATACGACGGGATAAAGTCGTAGATAAACAAGGCATTCTTGTCCGACCTGCCTACACAAAGCCTGCCGCTGGCTGCGCAAAAGTCATATTCGCCTCCGCCTTCGAGCCATTCCCGAATATCCGAGAATAACGTGCTCCTCTTGCGCCCAATGAATATCGCTCGTCCTTGTGTGCCGCCGCAGATAGATGCGGAGTGTACCATGATCTCCCTTCGCCCAAGGTCATTGAGGTGATAAGCCACCGTGACCTTGTCCGCGCTCTGCTTCGGCGCTGCGATGCGAAGGATGTTGTGTTGAACCATCGTGCCTTCGATGCTGAGGGGCGTGTCACTGGGATCGAGGGCCACGCAAAAGCGAGTCACTGTTTGGGTGAGAAGACCGCTGTCGTTAGACGCGCAAGAGACGGCAGAGTCGACAATCAGAGCATCGGCAGGCCGTCCGTGGATATAGCTTGCATAAGTGCACCTCATCGGATAGTCACCGTAGTCGTCAGGTCGTAGATACAGCCTTTGAATAGGGGCCCCTACGTCGATTGTTGCTGGGATTATGCCGGACGAGGGCGATAGAGGTGGCAGGTTATAGGCAATCACACAGTGTTTGTGTCTGATACCGTAGACGACGTGATAGTCCGTCACAGCCGTCATCTGCACAATGATGAGAAGCTGCTCTACAAGGCTTACGAGCGTCCTTACATCAGGATGCATCCCCTCCCCGTCGATAATCCAGCAGGCGACGGTACCCCGTTCGTAGTCCCAGGCGCCGACGATTCTGGGTATATCGTGGCTTTCAAACAGAACGCGACTGCCGCTAGCCCCGAAAGACGCGCAGCCGGCTCCTTTGAGATACCCCAACATGTCCATCGTAGGCGGGCTTTCCGAGAGATTTAGCTCGTATACGATGCAAGCAGCTTTGTTTCCGTTTACGTCGTATTCACTTCCGCTTCTGTAAAATCATCGATCAGTAGAAAATGACGGGTTTTCGGTATGACTTACTCGTACGCGTTAACGACTAGCCGAATTTTGGACGTAGCCGGGTAGTGGACGATGTCCTCCAAGTCCACAGCAGCATCGGCCCATGCTAGATTAAGACCTGGGACGCCGTCGATAGTGCCGTGGACCGCCAAGCAAGGGCGTTCGCCTGAGGCCAGGTCCCAAAGTAGCAGCAGGTCTTCGGTTCTTCCAAGCACGAAGCGACCTCCAGGCAGAAGTTTCACTCTCTCCAACTCGTCGTCCTCCCATCCGCTCGGGCCGCAATCAGGCAGTCGGATGGGAATGCGACGACTCTTTAGAGGGAGGAGTATATGCGAAGGTGACAGCATCGCGCGGTGACCAATGTGAAGAAAACGATCCGGTGCGCTAGCAGCGTATTCCAGTTCCTCGCGTGGCATGCGGTCAAAGTCATACGTAACGAAGGGAATGCCATGGGAAAGACAGACGCGCTTGAGAGCGTTCAGCCACACAATACGTGCTTCCGTAGACCCTGATAGTGTCTTGCAAGTCTGAATCAAACCGGTTAGATACGTCTTTTGAAAGCGGGTGTCAGTGCTCAAGTACTCACGAGCCGAACCGAGATGATGACGCCCGGCGTCGAATAGGAGAAGATTAGTACGAGCAAGTCCAGAGGAAGTTCAAGCAGAGATGTAGGTCGGTCATGCATCGTGCAGTTGAGAAAGGGTCGTTGAAAGCAGGCTTCAACAGCTGGCGATGGTGGTCAAGAGCAAGTCGCGGCACCGGGCCGAGCCTCCCGGCAAATGGTCAACTCTTCACTCTGGGCAAACTCTGGGTCGACTTTGGGAACATCTTTGTCTTGTGAACGATCAATGGATGATATTGATAGGCAAATCGCAGGTCGGCGGTCAGAAGCTCGACAATCGCAAGAACACAATACATATATATATACAGGACAAGGTCGTGATAATAAATCAAAGGTATCATATCTCGCCTAACGCTGGCCAACAGAGAACATTGCTATGTACACACACATCACACCGTCAGTTTCCCGCATTCACACCCTCTTCGGTAGCAACAGGCGTCTTGCCGCCTGCAAACCGCTCCCGGAAGCCGTCCAGGAAGCTCTTGACTGGCGGCAGCTCGAGGAACCAGCCAAACGGCCCAGGAGGTTTGGCGTCGGGGGCCTGATAGTTCTCCGTGCGCGGACGGTTCGTCGGCCGTTCATCCTCATCAGCCGCCAGCCCAAGCGCTGCTTCCTCCGGCTCTTCCTCCCTCGCGCGCTTCTTGCCACTCGAGACCGGGCTGGCGTCGGGAATCAACGTGCCGTCTGTGGAAGCGACGGACAGTGGAGCGTGGGCAGCGCTGGCGCTTCCCGCGAGACTGGTGCTTCGGTCAGAAAAGAGCCTGAAGAGTGTCAAGAGGACGCACTTCTTGGGGGTGCAAACGGTCTTGTGCTGCTGCCAGCTCGCCAAGTTGTAGTCCCCATCACCCTCGAGGGTGATGGTAGCATCGCAGGCCTTACATTCGACGCTCTTTGGCTGTGGGTCGCGCGCTTGCTTGTCGTTGAAGAGATACACTTGCCGCTGGGCGGTAGTTACACGCGCGCTCGGCCTGTTCGACGCTCAGTAACACAACGCAGGGCGGACGACCGGACATACACTGAGTCTGCGCAACTCCGTTGGTGGCGGTTCCAGCTGGAGAGACTGTTCAAAGATGAGTAAAGACCGTTTTCCGTCGTCGATGGGATGTCCATACGCATATCGCTGCTTCGACGACAGCTTGATCCACTTGTGGCACTTGCGGCAGAGCGCCTGGAACGGCTCTACCTCCTCCGCGCGCGAGTCAGCCTCCAAGATAGCCTTCCTCTCCGGCTCCGAGCGCCTGACAGTCGCCTCCGACACGCTGGGCGCCGCCGCAGACGCAGCCTCGTCCTCCGCGTCGTCTTCGGCAGCCCTATGATCATGTCAGCCACAGACACCTTCAATATTGCAAGCCCATTCTCACAGCATGGAGGCCGGGACCTTCTGATCGCACTTCGCCCTGTGCGTCTCCCACGGGCGCACCGTGTAGGTCTGCTTCTTCCCCAGCCCAACGTGCTTCTGGCATCGCGTGCAAAACGCGCGGTGGGGTTCAATGTCCCCACACTCGGGCTGGTTGCGGAAGTACTCGATGCGCTCGGCCTCGGTGCGGCGGATCTTGTTGGTGCTGATGAAGGAGTCGGCGACGGACGCGCCGTCGTCCGTCTCCTCCGGCTCCGCGTCCTCTGGCTCGTCGCGACTGGGCAAGGGGTCAGACATGATAGTTTGGCGATTGAGAATATAGTGGACGCGTACGGGGGAGCGAACCGGCTGCGCGAGATGGGCTTGCTTAGCGACGCGGGTGACGCGATATCTGAGCCTTGCGCGGCACGGCGAAGAGAGCTGATGGAGGACGAGTTGCGGACGTGTGTCTTATTGCCCTTTGCGGAGGACTCCGGCTTCTGGGAGGGGGAGGAACTGCCGAGGAAAGGGAAACGCGTCAACATAAACAAGCGCCGTTGACGCGACTGAGCGCTCACATCGCATCCGCCTGGGCAGAATCTTTGGGCCCGGGGACCTGTGGTATCGTTAGATATAGCTAGAGCAGGAGGGTCATGCCACGCGCCTTGAAGCTCGGCGCGGCCTTCTTGTTCGCAGGCGTTGCGGGTGGCGGCATGCTGGCCTTGGGCTTCTCCTCGTCGCTAGAACTGTCGGAGTAGGAGTCGGAATCGGACCTGCGACGCGTCAATACACGTTTCCTTATCGATCTCAGACGAACGCACTTGGCCTTCTCCGCCTTGGCCTTCCTCTGCACGATATGCACCGTTTAGTGCGTGCCACGGTGGTTGTAGACGATATACGCGCCTTTGAATGACCCTGGTACGTGCGCTTCACGGGGTTCCTAGATGACAGTCGGAATGAGACCAATGAACGGTCACAGGGGTGCTTGCATACCTGACTGAGGGACTCGACATGACCGTCGTGGGGAGAGGAACACCGGCCCCGCGGAGCCGCCGGCATTGGCACTGCATTGGCAATGGCAACGGCCATTGTTGTAGTCACGTGATGCGAGCAAGCATGGACCCACAACAATATCTAAACATCGTGTGATCTTGCAAGAATTGGGTACAGTCAAGGTACAGTCGATCAATCGATCCTGCAGCACTAGATGCTACAGGTTTGAATGGTGTAAGGTACAATTTGCGGTAGTCCATGTGGTCTAGTCAGTGTTCTACATCTTCCCCTTGTCGCCACCTGCAGCTTCGGGGCCAAATACTTCTCCGAACGCTTTGCCGATCTCGGGAATCAAGTCCTGAGTTATCATGCCACGACCTTCCTTCATGTAGCCACGATGACTCGTCTGCCGTGTTACCATGCTGGCACCGACAGCAGCGAGCATTGGAATGCGCGAGATAGGTAGCGATTGGTCACTGAATTACAGTCAGACAACCACGCGAATACCAAACGAAAAATGCTCACCCAAACGAGCCGTCCTCATAGCACTTCCCCCATGCCAAGAACGCACCCACACCTCCGCTCAATACGTCGCCTTGCCCGCCACAACGCTTGAAGCCACCTATGACATCGACTTCAACCTGTTCCGACGTCGCCTCTTTCTCCGCCTCGCGCCCCTCGAGCTTACTGGCCTTCAAATCGGCCTCTTTTCCTGTCGTGTCAACCGCGATGATGTCCGCGCCGCCCTTCTCCAACACCGTCACGCCGCCCAAGCGCTTGCTCAGGTCCAGCGCGCGCTTTTCCTTCGGGAGGCTCGATTCCACGCCAGCCTGCTCCATCAGGCGCTTGAACTCCATAACGTTCGGGGTGATGACGGCACGGCGGTAGCCTCTGATCAAGTCGAAGTCCTGCTGGATCATATAAAGGCCGTCCGCGTCGAGGACGACGTACATGCCCTGCTCGCGGGCAACTGAGAGTGCCAGACGGGCGTAGTTCTGCATGTACGGCTCGCGTCCGAGGCCTGGGCCGATGACGAGCGCATGGAGGCGGGAGAATAGGGATTCCAGCTCGGGCTTGAGCTTGGAGGTGCTGGAGTCCTCGCGGAGGATGGGGTGTACAATGAGGTCAGGGCCATAGGCCTTGATCGCTTGAGCTGCCGTGGGCGAGCATATGACATGAGCCAGATCGGCGCCCTGAGGTCTCTGTCAGCGTCCACAAGCCGGTGATATGAGAGCACAACGCACGTATCGGAGCGTCGAAATCGATGCAAAGTACGGAGCGCCAGTATAACTAGGGAGTTTGTCAGCTTGCCTTCGCATACTAGCCCGGTGTCCCGCTTACTCTAGCGCGCCGCCGAGTACACCAACACGTCCTATGGAAGCATGAGCTCGATACCGTTCGACGAGTAACGCGGTACTGACCTGACTGCCCCTTGTGTAGGGTGCCGTTCAGCGGGGGAATGAACTGCTTGATCTGGTCGATGATAGCACGGGAGACGGGCATGGTGAAAGTCGAGAGCAAGAAGGAAATGGCGCGTCCATCCTGGTGAGCGGCAAGAACAAGGTCATGCACCGCTCATCATGCGTGATGTCATCTCCTGCGCGCCACAATTTGACTGTCTCCGATTCCTACGCGCGCGCCGCGCCTCTTGAATCTTCCGCTCTCTTTCATTGTCAATGACAGGACAGTGGATGGGCTTGTCTGCAACCGGAGTGGTACTCAGCTATACTTATATGGCTTCTCGTGGACAAGGAGCTCGTGTGAAAAGAGCAGCCATGGCCAGGACTAACGTCCCTCTGAAGTGAAGCTTCTCTTTGTCAATAGCCGTACCGTACGTGTGTTGAACCCCAATTATGTTCAGCGGCACTCAGTATATTTGAGCACGCAATCCGGACCCATCCTCCTCCTTTCAGACCTAGTTCTCCTCCTCCATCTCCTCCATTGAGTCTTCCTCGCAAGCACTCCTCCCGCACGACGAGAGATACTTATCGAGCAAGTCGCACTTGATCATCAACCCCGTCTTCTGCATCTCAACCATCCACTTGAATATGCCAGTGTTGCGTTCGAACCATCTTCTTTCGCCCACATTCAGGGCGCGCTTCCGTGTGAGGTTGCTCTCTTGCCACAACTGCTGGTCCAGCTCGAGCCACTCGAAGGTTGCGCGCCCGAGGACACCGTGCTTCCGCCGTGACTCCACCATCGCCTTCAGCTGGTCCACGTCGTCCGAGTGCCAAGACATCTGCCGGATATGCAACGACAGCCGTGTCAGATTCGGGAACACAGGCTCATCCTCCTTGTAGAGGAAATTTTCCTCGAAGAAATCGCCGTCGATACAGCACAAACGGTCGTCGAGGTCCTTCCCGAGGCCCTCCAAGAGCTCGAATTCCGTGACACCTGGCAGCGCGAGTAACACTTCGCGCAGCGCCTCGACGCTCTCTGCCTCTGCGAGGGTCTCGAAGCCGATGCTGAGCGAGGTGATTTGATCACCGCAGCGTTGCGCGAGCGCGAGGAGCGCGGTCAGCTCTTTGTCCTCCCAGCGTTCTTCGTCCTCAGGGTCGATGTTTTCCATGCGGAAGACAATCTTGTGCAGAGCGGGCGCAGTGAGGTAGCGACAGAGCTCGGTGCCTCGGTCGCGGACGTCGAGCAACTCAAGCTTGGGCAACGTGAGCGGGGTGCAGTCTATATCGAGGGCATTGACCATGGAGAGGGTGAGGTGTCTGAGCATCCCGCATCCAGCCAGGTTCGGTGAAGATGCAACAAGCTGACTCGCAGGCAGCGTTTCCCCCGGCCGGAGTACATCAGCGAGCGCCTGGAGGCTGCCGCGATACCGAGGGCCCAAGAGTAGGTGGAGGTCGGACAGTTGGGCGTAGGGAAGAAACACTTCCTGGGGACGAAGTGGGCCCATGATCGTCGCATGAGTGAGCTGAGGTGCATCGAATGTCAGTCGAATCCCTCCACCTTCGCCTTCATCATCATCGTCCTCTTGCGGAGACCCGGGAACGGGGTCTTCAGGAATACTCTCGACGCACGCCCATACGGATCTCATCATTTAGACATAGATTAGATTAGACGACGCGGCGCCCCAAACCGGGCTTCCGCATTAGGAATATCATCACTCTTACTTCTCACCACTTCTCGCTGCGAGCCTTCAAGGCCGTCCGAGGCACTCTCAGACTCTAGCCTCCCCGTCGAGCTCAGTCTCCGGGTCGAAAGGCTTCATATTGCTCTTTACGCGTCATCGTTACGCGTTAGGAGCCTATATATATCGCGCCCAATAGCGCGAGTCGCGTCCGCGGCACGGCTTATCGCCAACGCGACCACTCAGCGGTCCTCGACGCCCGACCGGTGCGATCCCCAGCAGGCTCCGAGTCCCTGCACCTCTTCATTGCCGTCCATATCTTCATCCTCGTCTAGCGCCTGTTCCCAAATTGGTTTCTTCACCCGCGAAGGTGCTGTCTCCAGTCCTATCCGAAGCTCACGCAGTTGCAGTGCGTGCACCTTCGCCTTTTACCCAACCGCAATGGTGCGCGGGAGCACAAGGTCTGCTTTTTCCCATCGAGATGCTTGCTCGAAAATATTGTCCCAGAAATGCTTGTGTTCCTCGACACGGTCGGCCGCAGGCTCCGTGACAGCTATGCGAAGGCGCACGGGATGAGGCTGCGAATGCACGAGCGCGGCACGCACGAGATGATCCCAGCCTCGCTTTGGAGGGTCATCTGCGTGGATGTCGTCCCAGAGTATCGGACTTCCGAGAGTCACAGCGCGCCAGTGGCGGCATACCTGCGCGGTGGCCATCGCAGTTATAGGTTGAGAGACGTAGGAGAAGATATGCGCGAGGAGCTCGACAGAGAGGTGGTGAATGGGTGGGACATCAGGGTCGGGAGAGGCCATGTTGGCGAGCGAGGGCAAACCCAAGGGTGTGAGTGCGTCTGGCCGTCAGGACCTTCTATTCTGCGAATCGTGTGTTTGTTTGAGGGTCACTTTCGCGCTGTAAAACGGACGGGACGCACCTTCGTTGTGCAATCCGCTGGTTGCCGCTCCTGACTGAGCAGGTGGAAGTATAAGCAAGATGAGTTGTCGCCGGCGAAGACGTTGGCCGCTTCCCACTCTACATTGCCGTGGGCCTACATTGACGATGCTTACCATCTTGGTGTACGCATTATCTGCAGTGTCGAAGACAAGCCGCACTTGAAGCCGGATGGCCTGTACTACTGACCGGACGTCCAAGTCGATGGGTGCCGGTGATGATATGAGGGTACAGGAAACGCCGCCATGGTTGTTTACGTGGTATGACTCATCGATCGTGAATCGCCGTTGCCCTGCTTTTTCTCTCAACCTTCTTGTTCGACGAGCTTGAGGCGTACACTGATGTCTGCGTCTGGTCTGTGTACCTACTATGCCTCACCGGGTCACCGTGTTTAGCGAGTTCAACATCACATGTGACGACATTTTTCCGAGGGCCCGCGGGGCGCTAAAAGCAGGTACAGGAAGATCGGGACGGCGCCCACTCTTGCCATGATCGTTCGACTCCGAGGCGCCTTGCAAGCTGGGCGAATAATCACAATAAGTCGTCCGATGGGCAGCAATGTGCCGTCAGCATCAGCGTCGATGAGCACAACAGCGACCACAACGATCCCGACGTTTACGACGCTGAGGACCTTGCGCGAATGGCGCACGCGCGCGTTCGCGCAGAATCAGTCGGTTGGCTTCGTCGCCACAATGGGTGCATTACACGAAGGACACATGTCTCTTGGTAAGTGCGGGATTCTGCTGTTCATTACGCCAACTGAACGCAAGCAGTTCGCAGGTCTCTGGCCGAGAATGACTTGACTGTCTGCTCCATCTTCGTCAATCCCGCTCAGTTCGCGCCACACGAAGACCTCGCAAACTACCCACGCACCCTCCCTGCCGATCTTGCCGCCCTTGCTGCACAAGAGATGAACGGCCGCACGCCTGCAGCTGGCTTCGTCCCAAACGCTATGGAAATGTATCCGTCAGGCATCAGCCAGGACGTCTCCGAGCAGCGCGGGACCTTCGTGGAGGTCAAAGGATATGGCGACGAAATGGAGGGCCGCAGCCGGCCCGCCTTCTTCCGTGGTGTTGCCACCGTGGTCACCAAGCTCTTCAACGCCGTGCAGGTACGTGCGCACCAGGGTTGAGAACAAGAAGTTGCGCTGACGGGGCGCACTCAGCCGACACGAACGTACTTTGGCCAAAAAGATATTCAGCAAGCGCTTCTACTTCGTCGGATGTGCCGAGACCTGCTCATGGCGCATCCCGCTGCGAATGAACTTCACATCGTACCGACCGTGCGCGACTCTAGTGACGGGCTCGCGCTCTCTTCGCGTAACGCATATCTAACAGCGCCAGCGCGACGCGCCGCTATCGTAATGCCCTCCGCTCTCGCTGCTGCTCGCGAGGCATGGGAAGCCGGCTTGACAACAGACGATTGCGTCCGGGCAGCAGGAGAGGTCGTCGCAGAGGCCGCGGAACGCGCCCGCGCGGACAGCGCAGCAGACATCCGATTCGACTACGTCCAATTCAACGACTCTGATACTTTCTTCGAGCTCTCGGGCTCAACAACGCGGGAGATATGGGCACAGCAGTCCCCGCATCCGGTCATTCTCAGCGGCGCTATCTGGGTCGACAAGACTCGGTTGATCGACAACCATATTCTGGGTGATATCAACGGAGTCATATACTAGGTGACATCTGGCTTTGCGTGCGGCCCCGCACTGTACCTCTGGCATGCAAGCAGGGGTGTTCGACCACATAGGCAGAATTGCAACCATGTACATATATACAAGCTACTCTTGATCACTTCCGTTATCAACTTTGCTAAATCATTGTATGTCATGAGTTTTTAAGAAGTTCGACCACCAGAAGCCGAGTGGCGAGCAAGCCAGATAATCCCCTTTTGGTCTTGAAGGACTTCGAAAGTTGAAAGTTCGAAGGTCAAAATTACTCCATAAGGACTGCCTTGTTCCCGATAAGGTAGTATCGCCGACATACTTGGCAACGCGAGGCAGCGCGGCAAGAGAGAGCAGAACATGCGGCAAAGTTCAATTTAGACGGATGTCAAAATGTGGAGTCAGCCTGGAGTATCCAGTCGTCGCATATATGAAAGGGAGGAATCAGTTGAAAGGCCTCTAGGTAGTACTGTAGTGTTTCGACCGGCAGTTCACGTCATGCGTCACGGAGGCCCTTGAACTGAACTCAACGGGCAACCGTCATGCGTCACGGATGGCAACGAACTGGAAAAAATATTCGAATTTTGACATTATTTTCCCGAAATTTTCTTTTGACCTTGAAAACGTGTGCATTTGGCTGTTTTATGCCGGCTTTGCCACTTAAAAAGCGCCAAAAGCGCTTTTAAGCCCTAAAAATGAACTTCTCTAAATTAATCACACCCGGGCCGGGCCCGTGAACTGGGAAATGGGGCAGTTCAAACCGTCACACGTCACACCCAGCGAACTGGCGGTCGAAACGCTACAGTATCTTGCATGGTCCGTGAGCGCAGCGCATCGCGTGTGTACTTATACTTACCGAGTCATGCTAGGATTACTACAGAAAGTCTCCGTGTTTATAGCGATGTCTGCGAGGAGTCGTCTTCGGATTCAGATGAGTCGTCTACTTCCATGCCCATGCGCTCTCCTGTAGCCTCTTCCAAGCACGCTGCAAGACCCGAACCGTACTCGACGGTCATCTGATGCCGTTCCTCAAAGCCGCAGTCGGGCCCTTCGAAGCCCTCCATCCATGGCGAGAATCGCTCGTCGATCTCGATGTGAAGTGACGGGGCGGTCCGCGAGTCGCAGACTCGCTGGATCTCGCTTCGAAGCGCGACGTTCTTCCTGACCCAGTCGTACACGCCTCCTTCGACGTGAAGGGTTTCCAGCTGTGGAAGTATGTGGTCCACCCAGTATTGGAGATGATCGTCCACGTTGCCTATATCTTTCCCCTCCAGAGCGAATAGGAGTTGATGGCTGAAGTTCGACACCAGCCCGTCTTCGTTGTCATCGTCATCCTCGAAATACGTGTTCTCCGTCTCGAGGATCGTGAGGTGCGTCATGGAAGGAAGATGTTTAAGCAGATGGGTGAGGAGGGATGCCGGGAACAGGAGGTACTGCAGTTCAAGATGTAACACGGGGCTTTGCGCGAGACACTCCAGCATGTGTCTAACGACCAAGCTCTCATGGGGTTGTACGACGATTACAGTCATGTCCTCGTCCTCTTCGCCACCCACAAGAGAAAGGTGTGCCATGGCGGGAGCCCGAATATTGCGAAAGAAGTAGGCCAGGACGTCAGAATCATCGATAGTGAGGTGAAGCTGCGCTAGATCAGGAAGTCTGGCAGGTTTCTTGAGCCACCAGGCCACTACCGGGGTATCCGAGTGGTCTTCAGAGGACAGCGAAGCGCGTAGACACTGTACCGAGGTACAAAAACGCAGGAAGAAGACGAATTTGTGCACAGCCAACCATGAAGTGAAATGGATATATGTGAGCTGCTGCCACGGGACCAATGCCTGTTCCTGTGTAGGCGACACCAACCGCCGCAGATGTGGAGACGTGATGAAAGAGACAATGAGGGTTTCTTCCGGATCGTCGGGCGTAATGACGAGACTTTCGAGGAGCGTGGCCTCAATGCATATGGTGTCCTCAGCATATACCTGCTCTTGGATGACCGACACGACGAGATATTTGGAGAGATACCACGGAATGTCGCAGGATCGCCACCGCGGGAAGTATCTTGCGAGGCTCCTGCAGAGCAGCTCGCCTGCACATCGTGCGCCTGGCGTACCCAGCGGAGACATGCGATCCCAGAAGCGCACGTCGAGTGGCAGGTTCCCAGAGTGTGACAGATAATGTCCTAGGGCCTCCCGTCTCCTGAAAGGTCGCGCATCAACGCATATGGTATCGCCTTCCTCATCCTCCTGCACAGCGCATTCGGCGTCGATGATGACTCGCAAGACTCCCGTCCAGAGTTGTTTGTGATTCAAGACAACTGCTCGCCATCGATGGCAGACGTGGCTAAGTACGATTGTGGGGTAGTCCGGGCGAGCGATGCTGAAGGTGGCGTCGGTGCAGATGTGCGGGAATATCTGTAGGAGAACCTCCGGTGGGAGTCGCTGAATGGAAGCCATCTCGCCATCGCTTTCGTGCTCCATGATCGGATTATCGAAAGATATCCTCAGCCTCTACGAGAGCATACTCGACAATACTGGCGCACAAGTCTGAAGTCAGAGAAGGGCTTGGAGGGGGGGGGAGTTATATAGACACTCACATTGGCGATGCTGTACGAAGGCAACTTGAAGCCAAGCCACAAATGCGATTGCAAACGACTTGTGACAGCGACGTCACGTTATGTCACTCTTGTCGGTGTCTGAATGTCAGTGTCAGACTCAGAGTCCGGAAGGACGAATAGCTACATTCCATCAAGCGCACATAAGATTGCACTGAGCGCGTTACCATATCAGAATTATGGTACATAAAAGCTCCTTCCATACCCTTACTCCCACATAGAGCTGCGATTCTACGATCCAGCCGTCATCTCCAGCAATTTCTCAATACTCTTCCCTACATCGTTCTCGTTCGCCTCCAGCACAAGCTGCACCACCTCCCTGTCCATTCCCGGGAAGATCTGTATGAGCGTCGCCTGGTTCGCCTCCGCCGCCCGCGCCGTCGCCAGGTCAATCTGTGCTTGCACCCCCGGGATGTCTAGCCCAGGCGTCGGCGTTCGCGAGACGCTCTGCGCCGCAGCCAAACTCCCAGGAGGCGGCGTGCGTCGTGGAGGCGGTGTCGGTGGCGGGGTGCCCGCAAGAAAGGATGTCGCTTGCGAAAGGAAGGACGAAGCGGATGACGAGGATGGCGGCGGCCTGGTCGGCGTCTCGTCATCGCCCACGTAGGCGGGGCTGTATCCGGGCGCGTATGCTGCGGGAGACTGCACTCGCCGCACACGCGGCTTGTATGGTGTCTGAATAGGAGGTTGGCCCTTCGCGAATGTCGGTGTCTGCGGTCGCGCCGTGCCACTCCCCACGATATATTGTCGTACTTGGTCTGGGTGAGCCCAGGATGGTCCTGCAGGAGATTCGTCAGCAAGATCAGCATTTACCAAAGCATAGACGTACCACCGCCTTGAGGTGGCGGAGAGTCCGGCCGGACAACCCCATCGACAACCTCGCTGAATATCCGCCCGATGGCGTTCAATGGTTTGCTGATCGTGTCACCCGTTTTCTGGAACAATCGCCTTGCATCGTCCGATATTGGGATCGAGGGCAGTGACAGCGGTGTTGCGGATTCCTCTCCAGCGTGCGGGGTACCTGGGGGCATCTGTCCTGCTAGTGGTGACGACGGTACCGACATGGACGAGGGTGGTCGTGGCGGAAGAGACGCCATAGAGGATGATCGTGGTCGCTCAGACAGGGTGGAAGATGTGCGCTGATGCGTAGGAGTCGACCATCCGGAAGACGGTAGTGGTGGGGATTGAGTTGCCTGCCGAGGTAGCGACTGAATGGCTTGCTCGACGTTCCTGTGAGGACGTCTGTATACAACCCCTGAGCCCATAAGTCCGAACTTACCTCTCAAAGTCCTCTTGGGTAATGTTCGAAAGGGATGTGTGATCCATGGTCTCGATGAAAGAAACGGCCCCCATCTGCATTACAAATTGTCGGTCAACGATTTATGTGCGGTCTCAAGTACTCACAAGACTACTGAGGTAGTACCCAGCTTCACTTTGCAGCTTGGCCGGATTTCGGAAACGTTGTATGAACCTAGAAACCCGTCAAAACAACTCTATCAAAGGTACGAAACATGACGCACTCCACATTACTTAGCAGGTGTTCTGGGTTCGCCTTGAGTACGACAAAAATCAACAATGGGATAAATGCGTCGGCCGACTCGTCCTTCTTCAAGTGCCGGATGAGGCCTACAGTCAACAAACATCAGAATCTTGCGAGGCAAAGCCAACATGGCACGTACCGAAGATGACTTTGCAACAATTTAGGATGCAGATGACCTTATCCCTCGGTGCTTTATAGTGGTTCATCTTCAACAGCTCTTCGCCGTCAAGGTGAGATGCAATTGCGGCACGCGCAAGCAGCGAAGCCCACCTTGCTGAGCGAACATGAGAAACCCGTTGGCGCTGCTGGTATCGCCCTCATCCGGACTTGACAGGTCGATGTCGAGGTGCTTCTCCTCTACCCAGCCGAAGAGGGCTATCCTCTGGCTGAGCACGCGATCGCGCTCGAGGTCATCCGTTGTGACCGGTCGTGAGGGTTGTAGATGGGGGATTGATGGAGTGAAGGTACTTAGAGGGTGTCAGTAATCAACCCATTGACAATGCACGCCACGAACAAGTCGTATAATCGGTTCATGACGAGTTTCTCCATGCCTTCCATCGCGTTGTCGAACTCCTGTTCAGTGCATTTGCGCCATGGATCCGTCGTGCGCATACGTTGCGCGATGAACTACGCAGAGTCAGATTGGGATAATGTGCATTGTGCAAGATGGATGTTGGATGGAGTAGATAAGCACTGACATTGAGGAAGTCGTTGATAATCTTGATCTGGTCGTTCACAGTGAACGTCCGCTTCGCAAAATTCGACAGAAATCTGGTGAGACGCATCAGTTACATATCCACAGACTGGCCAAGGTAACGCGCACGATTTCAGGTACTTCGACACCGGCTCCGCGCTCTTCGAGTTCATCTGCTCGAGGAACTTCTGAAAGTCGAACGGTGGCGGTTCCCCATCCGATTCATTCCTTCCGTGATCCGAAGTCTCCACAGCCGTCCCTTCACCTGGCGGGGTATCGTCGTCTTGCGCAGATGGTCCCTGCTGCTCCTGCGCAGACGAAGAGAACATGCGTGGGTCCACATTTGCAGGCTGCGGCTTCGCGTCTAGGGAGACGGGGCGGGCGCGGTCCTTGCCAAGGGAGGAGATCGAGAAGGAGCGCGCAATGGACGAGAAGTTGAGCGAAGGGAAGCCTGATCCGGAGGAGGACGGCGTGTGCGTCTTGGACGGTGGTTCTGGCGGCGCGTCGGTCTTCGAGGGCGTCGCAGGCGGCGCAGACTCCAGTTCGCCTTCTGCATGCTGTGAGAGGACGCCCCCTTTGCGCTCAGTGACACCGTCTGTACGATCGTCACCGGCGACACGCCCGTCATCCCATGCCTTGCGCTCTTGCTCGCGCTCCACCTGTGCGTACGGGTCGAAGGCTGCCAGTATTTCCTTCTCCTGCGCGGACTGCAATGGCCTCTGCGCGTCCTTGAATGCCGAGGCGCTGCTCGCAACCTCTGAATCCATTGTGCTGGAGTCGGGCACGCCGGTGGGCGTGTCAGAAAGCATAGGCGTCGGCGGCTGCCATGGGTTCGGCGTCGCAGACTGGGGAGGCTGAGTCTGGCTTTCGGAGAGCTGGGGTATCTGGGGTGTCGTAGTTCGCCACGGATTTGGATCTGGCGTCGCTGGCGGTGGCACAGAGGCGGGTGCAGTGACCAACATATCCTGGGCGGCGGGTGCTGCGCTTGTTGCCGAGGAGAGCGTCATCTTGTGTACACCAGAGGCGAGCTCATCGTGCAGGTCGACGTCTGCGGCGGTTATGGGCGCAGGTTCAGACGCAGCATCGGACGACATGCTGGGACGAGGGAAGGTGAGATGTGATCGCGTCACCGGCCCGCGCCTGCAGACCTCACCTGATTAGGAAGGTTTTGTTGGACAATGGCGGCAGCGGAGTTGGGCGAAAATATATGTAGCTTCGATAGCTCAGAGCAGGAACGCTTCGCAAGTCATTTAGTTCGATAAATTACGATGACAACACTATGATACAATGTTTGCGGACGATTAAACATGGAAGATATGCAACCTGCTGTCCCATCCACACGTCGCGAGCACTCCTGGCTCATACAATGACCATCCGCAACCTACCACGAACTCTGTATGAGGGTCCAAAATATCGAGCAATTGCGGCTGCCCGGAAGTAGCAGCAGTGTTCCATCTAGATGGCGCATTAGAGACATAAAAGCCATGAGGCTCAAGCACTTACATTCGACAAGTCATGTCATAGCTCGCTGTCGCAAGCAATTCGGCGCGGTGCGGACTCCACTGCACCTTCCTCACAGCATACTCGTGCCCCATCATCTGCGTCTCGCACGGTGCGCCGACCTGACCCCCTCACCTCCCACCTTCACCATGCGGCAGTCCCAGACCTTCACCGTGCGATCAACACCCGCAGTGGCGATCACCCATGGCCGGTACTTATTCCAGTCGAGCGATAGCACTTCCGTAGGCGACGCAGGTACAGTGAGAGCGGCAACATGCATGGGAGGAGGAAGGGTGGCGCTGCCCGGGGGTGCAGGCACATACGAGGGCGAGCGTAGATCAAAGATCTTCATGGTTCCGTCTGTCGAGCACGTCGCGACCGTGTCCGGTTGGTGCGGGGAGAACAAAGCCTGGTACACGCATGCATGGTGTGCGTTTAGGGTAAGCAGTGACCGTGGACGGTCGGGTGACCACTGTATACGCAGGGTGAGTGCGTGGACGGGGGAAGATGTCAGGAAGGACGGACGAGCTTGACATTGCCGTCCCAAGAGGAGGAGATGAAGAACTCCTTCTGCAAGTTCGACCAGTCGATCGAGAACACCTCCCGCGTATGCTCTTGCCAAGCGCGTATCGGCAGGTCCTACTCAACATCAGAATCCCTTTCATTATTCCAGGGATCCAGCACGCACATTTAACATGATATCCCACAGCTTGATAGACCCATCTCCCGAGCCCGTCACGAGCTGATTCTCATGCACCTCCGACCACGCAACATCATACAATCCATCCTGCGTGTCGAATCTATCCGCTCAGCATATACTCACTCGTCTATGTGCGTACCAAGCTCACTGTTTCTCCAGACCCACCCCGTTGAGGCCCATAACCATGAGGTGCAATCTCCCATTGCCGACGAGGCCAAAATTGGCGGCGGACGCGAGCGCGAGACGGGTGGTGTGGAATGGCGACCACGCGAGCGCGTAATGCGCGAAGCCTGGCGTTTGCACGACTGCTGGGGGAGCCCGGGCGGCGTTCATTGTGTTATGGTGGTTGATCGTCGCGCGTCGAATTCGTTAATATTTGTCTCAGGATCGTTGGAGGAAACGAGCGGAAGGTCGAGTGCTGGTCGAAATTGGTCGAAGATGAGGTGAAGATGCAACATGTGATAGTGGGTCGGTCCGGATACCCGAGCGGGGTTGATGCAGATGGCATTGGCTGGCGAGAACGTGGGAAAATGGACTTGTCTTCTGCGTCATCGTGTGCTGCCTCCTCGGTACGAATCGACTATGAGCAGCGAAACGCTCTCTGATAGCCGCTTCACAAGACTTGCAACTGTATACACGAGCGTCTGCCATCTGACGGACCGAAAGGAGCCAAACCATGACCCCGCGTTATCGAGTCTTCCTCGGTGCCCCTCCAGCAAGAGACCATGAGCCCGCGTCGATGGGTTACCTTTTCCTCATCGCTTGGACCAGCATCGTCTACGAAAAAAACTCGGCGAAGAGTCAACCGACTCTTCAGCGCCACAAACAAATGCTCTGACGGCCCAAACAAATGGTTCGCCCAGCGCAAAAGGCTCCGCGGCGTTGTCTTCAAATCCTTCCGTATCGTTCTCGAATCGTTCTTTATCGTCCTCAGCTTGCTACCCTTTGTACGTGGAGACTTGTCGCGCATCGAACAACTCCCCCGTGCTGGATGACTCCCGCGTCCCGTATCAGGAGCCCAGTTCGCATCCTACGTTCTCCGATACCGGCGTATCCTTTGAGGCCCATTCGCCAAGCGTAGTGCGTACCGACTTACCCAGCGCGGAGTCAGATGCAGACCGACAAACGTCTCTGAATCGCTCCTCTGCTACTGGATTGCTCTCCGCCAATTCTATGGGCCGGGCTCCTTCTTCTATGGGACTGGCGCCTTCTGCAACACCCATATACCTCCCAGCGACTCTCGAAGCTGCCAGTCGTCGCATCTCACTCATATACAAGAACACCATCTTTCACGAGGACGACGACGAAAGCGAGAGCGGCGGTGCATCGCAAGGCCATCAAAGTGGTGCACAAGGTGAACGAAGTGCGGCGCTCAGCGCGCAAGGTATAGCTGAAAGGGTCTCATGAATGATCGTGTTGCTGATTCTTTACCAAGGCAGCGGCGAGAACTCCACGTACATCAGCTGGCCCCCGAGTTATGCCCAGAGTGACGGTCTTTCCCGCCGTGCAAGCCGCTCGCACGTACCCGCTTCCGTCGGCCAAACCATGCGCACGGAAACGCTCACCATGCAAACGGAGACACAAGAAACCCAGTCGAGCGCCGCTTACTCAGACTCCTCCTGCATCGCCAACTTCCCCGCCTTCCGCTTCAGCCTGCACGCGCTCGCCTCGCTGAGCGAGCTACAAGCGGCCGCTCGACCTGTGGCGGGGCCGGCGAACTTCTTCGGCGGTGGCGCGCAGGAGCACAAAGCGGCCGTGCCTCAGCGCAAAGTCACCCTCCTGGCTCGCCGTGCTTGAGATCGATGGACCGGACACTATACGCGTCAAGCGCGGGCGGACGCTGGGCGCGAGGTGTCGTGCTGCGGATGGTGCTTGGGGACGAGCGGGGCGGGTGTGCAAGTTGGCCGCGTGGCGCGAGGTCGCGGATACGTGGGCTGCTGCGAAGGTGCGCAGGGGTGATGTGGTACTGTTGGAAAGTCAGTGTTTCTCTCTCTCTCCAGTGCCTTGGGTGCGATTTGCGTTCTTGGATTTCACCGCGCGCCGTACGGAATGCTGATCCTCACGCAGACGTGAACGCAGCGTCTGAGCCCGGGACGTCGCCGAGCTTGAGCGCATCGCCGTTTCTCCATTCTAACCTTGAGATATGCTACCGTTCGATGCCCACGGACCGTGCTGACTATCGACTGCGACCCGACCTGCGACTTGGAGGGATCGACCCTGCGGTCCGGCGCGTGGAGGCCGTTGTGAGGTGGTTCGAGCGTATGGCAGGACTTCCGGTTGGAGGAAGATGATACAAGATAATGTACAACGTTTTGACTCCTATATACACCTGCATATATGTCGATATCGCACTGCGCCGATCATAAATTACTTCCGCGACCGCGTTTGACTGGTCCCGTGACCGCGAAGCTCGACTATGAAATGTCGGACCGGGCTCCGAGGTGCTGCTCACCAATGCGAGTTTCTTACTCC
>VDMD01000114.1:0-73120 GCA_007026445.1 Schizophyllum amplum | reverse complement strand
GTGGAATGACGGTGGCGCAGGCAATCCCCACGAGCGGGATCGTATTTGTGGTGTACGACGGATGGCAGGGTACTTTGCCTGACCTTAGACGTAGAATATAGTCCTATGTAATATCTAATCCAACGCACGCCACCCGCTCTGTGGACGATGATCATTGAGCTGACTGTAACAGCAGTTCCAAGACAAATGTGAACGAGTTTAAGTTCAACTTCCTCGGCCCGGTGGTATACGCGTGACGTCAGTCACGATCGCGTCTAGTCACCCGCTCTGACAGACGCTCACCGTGCTGGACGGGATGTTGCTCGTTCGCCCGTCCTGCAGAGGCGTTCTGCGGCGTCGCCTCCGTCTCACAGCCAAACAAAGCTCTACGGTTGCTCCCTCAGACAACAAAGCGTACTCGAAGACGCTCCTTCTCCCCAAGACGTCCTTCCCGCTTTGGATAGACCCGGCAAAGAGTGAAGCACCGTTCCGCGAGAGACAAGTGATGCATTGTATCGCAGTCAGGTATGTGTACAACACACCTTGGGAACTATATTGGCTGACTTGTGCCAGTGGGAACATGCATCCGGTCGCCTCTTCGTGCTGCACGATGGCCCACCATACGCGAATGGCCACCTTCATATAGGTACAGAGACAACGGCACTTGCACGCAGGGGCTGACATGATTGACATATAGGACATGCGCTCAACAAGATATGAAGGATATCATTAGTCGCTTCCATGTCACTCAGGGCCGCCGGGTACAGTGCGTAAACTTACTTCGATCAAGTATTTGGGATCGCTAACCTCCACAGCTATGTACCAGGATGGGATTGTCACGGGCTTCCTATTGAGCAGAAGACTCTACAAGAGATGAAGGTCTTGAAGCCTACCCATCCCCCGCCACCTTCGCTCACACACTTCCAAGAAAGATGCTAAATCCCTTCCCCCGCAAGTCATTCGCCGCGCCTGCCGTAAAACGGCGCTTCGAGAGATCGCACAGCAGAAGGCCGAGTTCCGCCAATTTGGAATCATGGCTGACTGGATGAACGAGGACCATACCTATAGAACGCTAGGTATGAGTGACCTGGCATCCTCGAGACCGGTGACAAACTGTTACAGACCACGCTACGAAATGCGTCAGCTGCGTATCTTCAAGCAGATGGTTGACAAAGGTAAGTCGGGCCCCTCCTTCGTATACCAGGCTCAATAGCGCTCCAGGTCTCATATACAGGAGATACCGACCCGTGTATTATTCGCCTTCATCACGTTCTGCTCTTGCGGAGGCGGAGCTTGAGTACGCCCCGGAGCATTCATCCCACTCGGTCTATATATCCTTCGAACTCGTCGACATTCCCTCTCTTCATTCTCTATCGGCCCACAAGAGCGTCAAACTCTTGGCGTGGACAACGACGCCTTGGACGTTAACAGCCAATATGGTGCGTCGCCGCTGTTAACTTCGTGGTCAGGTCAGACTGAACTTCCTATCAGGCTATCGTGGCTAACCCTGACGTTGCTTATGCCGTCGTCAACATACGGAGAGTGACCAGGTCTTCATCGTTGCGGAAGAGCGCATACGTGCACTCTCTGAGGGGCTTGGCGAATTGTACAAAGTTGCGATCATTTCCGGTAGGTCATCATTAGACTCGCAGCGCGCTCTATTGACAGCAACGAAAGGCACAGAACTTGTTGGTCTCCAATACAAGCCACTTTTTCCGGGACCGATGCAAACTATGAAAGTCATACCGGCCTCTTACGTGACTACTGACACCGGTACCGGCCTTGTACACTTGCGCCCCTGCTCACGGCGCGGAAGATTATGCGGTCTGGAACGCGATGCGGCGCGACCATGACCTTATCTGCCATGTCGATGCGGACGGCAAATTCAGCAACGAGACTCCGCATGAAGGACTGGTCGGCAAGGATGTCTTGCAGACCGGCACTGAAGTGGTCATAGGCATTCTTCGCGAACGGGGGCAACTGCTCAAGGACCAGTGGATCAAGCATCGATACCCGTACGACTGGAAGACCAAGCAGCCGGTCATCGTCACGTAAGCCTCGACCGTCGTCGCCTGCTCTCCGCAACTGACCTGCGTATAGCGCCACCTCGCAGTGGTTCGCTGACCTTGGGGACATCAAAGGCAATTCGCTGTCGGCTCTGGACGATGTCCAATTCACGCCCTCGCAATGCGAGTTTCTTCTGGCTTCGCTCATGTCACTGGACTGACCTTTCTGTGATAGCCCGCAATAGGCTAGAGGCCTTTATTCGATTACGATCTGAATGGTGCATCTCTCGCCAGCGTGTATGGGGCGTTCCTATCCCCTCTCTCTATCGGACACCACCGCATTCTACCGTGGAGGAGGCGGTGCTTGACTCCGACTCCTTGGACCATATCCTCTCGCTACTCGACACGAAGGGCACGGAGTACTGGTGGCACGGACCCGTCGACGAGTTCATCCCACCTCACCTCAAAAATGAGCCAGCAACTTGGCGCAAAGGCACCGACACGATGGATGTCTGGTTCGACAGCGGTACATCGTGGTCTATGCTGACGGGGCTGGAAGGCCAGGCCGATCGTAATCATCTTGCCGACGTATGCCTCGAAGGCTCCGACCAGCACCGTGGCTGGTTCCAGTCACAGCTGCTCACGAAAATTGCCACCAGCGGAAAGACCTGTTCTGCCCCCTACGAGACACTGATTACGCACGGTATGGTACTCGACCAGCAGGGCAAGAAGATGAGCAAGTCGTTGGGCAATATCGTCAGTCCGTTGAGCGTTGTTCTTGGGGGCAAGGTACACATTTTATATTTTATGCGTTCAGTGTTCTCATTCCGCCACAGGACAAGAAAGCGGAGCCAGCGTATGGCGCCGATACCCTACGGTTGTGGGCAGCGACTGTAGAGTACTGGCATGATATGTCCATAGGACCGGTCGTACTCTCCCAGACAGCAGAAACCATGCGGAGAATAAGGAATTCTGTACGCTTCATCCTGGGCAACGCGAATGTTGCCCATGCCTCGATCAAGACGTCCAGGGCTGATCTTAGCTTGGTGAGCGCACACATACATGCCTCATATCATGCCTTGACGTTTGTGTCAGCTGGATCGCTACGTTTTGCACGAGCTATATAAGTTGGAGCAGACTTCACTGGAGATGTACGCGACGTACAACTTCCCCAAGGGTTAGCAGCTTTGCTCTATCTGCTTGCGCAATCATTCAACATGCTACAGTGATCCAAACGCTCGTTAACTTCGCCAATGTCACTCTATCCTCGCTATACTTCGACGTGACCAAGGACTGCCTGTACGCCGATCCGGTCGATAGTAAGGAACGACGTGCCGTGACGATGGTCCTCGAACAGGTATTGAGACACAGCTTCTCCGGTTGTCAAAAAAGCTGACACAGCCTTCAAGATCCTGAGTACGATGACATCGGTATACGCTCCCGTTCTTCCTCACCTAGCGGAGGAAGTGCATGATTACCTGCGACCCCGGAGCGGGGAGTCCTTCTTTACAGCATCGTGGAAGCCTTTGGTATATCTCGTCCCTGCTTCCCCGCCCTCTCCATACTTATATCCCGCGACCAGGACGAATCTTTTTGTGACCGGGAAGCGGCGAGCGACATGAGAGAACTGCTTCCTGTCCGATCTGTCGTATTGGGCCTTCTAGAGAAGGCCCGCGCACGGAAGTCAGGCCCATCCTTGCGAGGTCGAACGATTACTGATTATACGTAGAGACCTCAAGAGCTCGCTTGAAGCGGATGTCGAGATCGTCCTTCTTTCGCCCGACGACGCATCAGCATTACTGCCACCGCTAGTGAAGGTGCTAGAAAGAGAAAGTGAGCAGTCTGTTCTTTCTCGGTGTCGTCGCCACTCACGAGTCGTCGCAGAGGATCTTCTAAAGACGTTGTTCATCACATCGGATGTGCGTATTGTGCGCGAAGATTATGCCACCTCGTCTAGCGCCGGTTGGTCTTACGCAGAGACTGTTGATATTCCGGGTACGCCTGTCCGCGTCTTTTCACAGCTGCTATGCTAACGCGTAATGTCCAGAATATGGGGCTATCATCGTGCAAATACGGCCTGCGGCGCTTTCGAAGTGTCCCAGATGCTGGACATACGCGCGTCCCGCGGACGCTGCTCTCTGCGGACGATGCGAAGATGTCATAGGACATTCCGCGAGGTCTTGATTCCTCTGGACCTTGCAGTACTTTAAACACTCTACTCACAATACTAATGAAAGACATGTTTGTAGCCATTGAGCATCTGCGGTTCGTGTTTGTTTCCCTGAGCTCTACTTTAGCCCCGCTTTGGCGATGTATTCAATGTCAAGCCCCAGTTGCAGTACATGCGCAGCTATTTGAGAACATTGCACCAGATGTCGAGGCTTCTATAACCAACCGACCATGGGCTTAGCGCTTAACGGTGGCCAGCATAGTAGTCCTGATAATGCCACCTCAGCCTCGAGAGGGGAGGCAAGGCAAGGAGCCGCGCGACTGGCGGGTGTGACAGCAGTTCGTGACAAGTTGGGAACAGTTGGAAACCTCTTTTCAGCCTCTTTCCTCAATCTTTCCTCCAAAGCTTCCACGCCGACATGTCTCAATCCGAGCAAAAGCATGGCGACATTCTTGCGCGCCTGCCCCACTTCGAGTTCACTCGTGTACTCAATGACGATCCTGTATCACGGACAGCCATTCTACTTGGAACGATGCCCTCACGCCCCGACGGCAGCGCTGGCCGGTACAATGCCATTATCACTCTCAGCAAAACGCACATCCCAGCCTCCGCTTCGTCAGGTAATATTGCACTCTTCGGCCATAGCTCCGACTTCGACGAAATGGCCGCCTCCAAACCGGCTAGCCGCAGTTGGATTGACACGGCAAATCTGCTCGTAGAAGAAAGTACGGACATCGTAAGTTGTCTAGGCTAACCGGTACCGTCTGCCTCTCGATAATTGTTGTTAACAGTATACTTGGATGTTTGGCTCTTTTGTGGACGAGAGCGTAGGCCCACACGCACACCGCGACGTGAAGATCAGTGTGATCTTCCCGGCAACAGAGGACCATATACGCAAGGTAGCTTTTCAGTCTGGCCTGGCCAGGCTACAAAATGGGGCTCATCACACATTTCAGTATACGCAGCAGAAGTATGCCGATGGTGACGGAAACACCGGAGACCTATGATCGCGTCGTTCAACCGTACATCGCTGGTATTCCGCCAAGTCGAACTCAATGGTCAGTCCGTAGGATGTCCCTTATACCGTGGCTCACAATCTTGCAATGCCTTCAGGGTAACAGACATCCTCGAAGGGCGTGCAGAACGAGATAAAATCCTCTATGACTGCCCCGACTTTGTGCTTCTACCAGACATGAAGTGGGATCTCAAGACCGTTTCTTCTCTTTACATCTGCGCGATTACGCGCCAGGAGACTATCAAGAGTCTGCGGGACCTACGAAGCTCTCACATCCCGCTCCTCAAAGCCATCCAGCGAGAAGCCGTTCGTATTGTCCAAGAGAAATGGCCTAGCGTTGGAGCCGGAGGCCTGCGAATGTTCATTCATTATCAGCCAACGTACTGTACGTCGTTGTTCATTATGTAAGTTACAAGAAAGAATCGTTGACCTACCCGTAGATCGTTTCCACGTTCACATCGTCAATGCGAACGGAGGAGAGGCCATTGGTCGGATGGCAGTAGGACAGGCACATCTTCTCGATGATGTGATATCTTTGCTGGAAGTACAGCCCGACATATATGCGCGCATGACGCTAACGTATTCACTCGGTGATCAGCACGCTCTTTATCGTATTATGACAGAGAACATTGTCATGCCTTGAGTCTTAGTACCTAGCTTTATCAATTTTGGCTTGAAGCTACAGGAAGCTATCAGAGACCGAGCATATACTCAGGTGCGTTTATCGGCTCAAGTTGTCGAAGTACCCACGCGTGCCACTGATAGTTGAATTCTCGCAGGACGCGTGAGTCACGCGTCGCGCGCGAAATTGCGGTCACGTGGTCGTTTGCTGCCTTGTGTTCGCCGGTTTCGGACGCCTCGAGTTTGCCTTATGCCACTTCACCATGCGAGATACCAACGTGCAGAAAGCCGATTGCGACGACACATTCTTTTCTCCTGAGACCCCGCTTATGGGGACGGCCAAAGATCTTTCCCTGGAAGGCCCTGAGGACAGCACGGACGCGGCGCGGACGTTAATGAGTCCTCCGCCCGAGGAGACCTTGCGAGCGGTGTGTCTGCTAGGACCTCTTTTGCTCAATGGGCTCTGACCATGTCACGTCAGCGACATAACAGCACACCTCGTTCTATATCGTTGACCGCTTCCAACAAGCGCAAGCGCGTGCGGCCAGAGGGTCATGCTCCAGAACCCGACTCACCAACAGCTCCCGCAACACCTAATCCCAAATCTCGCAAGCAGCATCGCTCGCAGTCTCCTATCAAACCTATCCTCTTCTCGCCTCACGCTGAGAACCCCAAGGCAAACTATTTCCCCGCAGCCATGGACAACAAGTCTCGCCGTCGCAGTCAGACACCCGTCATTCCGCCATACGAACCACCTTCAAGAGACAGCCTCACCCCTGCGCCTAGACAGGTCATAGTTTCTCCTGCCCCTCCACCTTCCACTAGCAAGCGGCGTGCCGGTCAATCACGTCAGTCCAAAGCCCTTCCCAAAATCCAGATACCCATCAAGAAGGAGATGCCAGAGATCGACCTGAACGCGCCAATGCCTCCTGCTAGTCCAACCGACGACCCTTTGCTCCTCAGGGGACCGGTTCTCCCGTCGCCAAGGAAGCTCGTCAGTGTGGGCGTGGGAGCCCAAGACGCGCCGATTGATGTGGATGCGCTCCGAGATGAGGATGTTCAGACAGCTCAGTTCGTCGCATATCCCGATCCTCAAATCGAAGAAGGAACATCCGACATCCAAGTGGACATACAGCCGCCGTCATCCGCACCCAATTCATCCCCACCTCCATCTTCGCCAGCTCATCTATCCTCCTCCTTCGCACCTGTCTTCCCTTTTCTAGCCCATGCTTCTGAGGACGTTGTCAATGACTTCAGCTCGTCTTCTGCGGACAGGTCCATGGATGACGACGCAGATGCTGCCGAACTGGAGTCCCTTCCATTACCACCAGCGCGTCCTCCTCGCCCGTCTGAGATCACACCGGCCTACTTGGAGGCAAATGACGGGTGGCCTTCCAGCGATGATGAAGGCGGCAAAGTCAGCAATCATTGATTCCGCTCTTATTTCATTCATTGACCGTTTTCCCAGGATGACGAAGTGTCGGAAGGAGAATCGGATTATACTGGCCAATGGCGCACGCTCGCTGTTCGTACCAAGCGCGACCCACCGAGTGCTGCTACGGTGGCCAGAATGGCGCGCTGGGGCCGCCCCATCAGTCCTTTCCCTTATCCGCGACGCAAGAGCGATGCCAGCACAGGCGCTGGAGGCGACCAGGACGAGTCGATACTAGATGGGCCCGAGTTTTCCTCGGAGGCGTTGCCAGGATCGCCGACTGTTGCTAACAACAAGCAGCGGGAGGATGTGCGAAGCGCTATGGCACATCTCGACTCCATGCCAAAGACACCGACGGCCTCAGCTGTGCCATTGCTGGCTCCAGGCACTCCGAACCAACATCTACGCTCTTTCCTTCGCGCACGATCCCGCTCTCGGACTCCAGGTCCGACATCGACAGAAGTACAACAATCGCCGGTGCATCCCTCTCGTGCGACCTCTCTGCCTCCCCTCCCTGAGTCATCTCCTGTGGTCGACCGTCAGACTGGCGCCGAAGCAGGCATGGTAGCTCGGGCCCCCGGTGCTTCTGCAGAAGGTGCAGGGCATTGGCAAGAGCGTCATGCTGCGTCTTCTCGTCCGGTTCCGGCCGACGCATCCACTCAGTCGAGCACCACCTCCGATTCAGGACAATATCATGACGGGACAACGCCGGTCCCTGACAATGCTCCCCAAGTCTCGTATACCGACAATGACAAGCTTGACGCTCCAGGTGCGGGGGCAGAGGATGCGGCCTTAGTTTTCGAGGATGGGAGCAGCGACGAGGAAGAGAGCGAGGAGGAACCTGGTTGTGTTACGATCAGTTCGAAAGATAATCTCGCTGCAGCCAAATGCATTGCCATCCTACGCCAGGCAAGTGTCATGCACCGTATAGTATGGGTATTGTACTGACAGCGTGTGTGCAGCACAACTACGACGTCATGATCAGGGAAGCGCAGCAGAAGCGTCGGCGCGCCTCTTCGACCACGGCTCTGCACGACATTTCCAGAGCGTCCTACAGGAGAAGCCTGTTGGGGAGCGGCGTCCAGAAGACGCGTTCGGCGTCTCGCTCCCCCTTCAAAGACCCTTCATTCTGGTCTTCTCCTTCGAGGAACAACTCATGGACAATCGGCGATATGGGGCATACGAGCACGCCTGCACAGCGAGGCGCTGACGGAGAACCATGCTCACCAATGACATATGGTGAACTCATGACGGTGGCGGAGGCTGCGGTATCGCCTCGCTGCAAGTCGCCCAGTGTGGCTGGGAGCCGACGATCGACGAGCTTCGCGACGGAATTAGGCGGTGACGGCGAGGCGGATTGGACGAAAGACCACTGGAAGCTCCTTGACGCATGCTTCACAACGGAGCGCATCTCTGTCGCTCTGGGCGGCGCTGATACCTGGGATCCTTCAGACGACCATCCACCTTTGGCCCATGTGGATGAGGTCGAGCTGGAGAGAGTGGTGGATAGATTTTGTGAACAAGCTGGCGGTGACCAGTGGCGCAGGCATGTATCTTATTCTACATCAGCTATGTCTGTATTGACATCTTCGACAGAGACGCGCTGCTTCGACGCGCGAGTGCTCTGAGGAACAAGCAAAGAGCCGGGAACATCGCTCCTCCGACACCGTCCAGAGGGTACCGTGCAGGGTCTACGGATGCGTCGTCTTTCCTCAAGTCTGCCCTGGTCAAATCGGCCTCTGCACGTCTACCACTGCCTTCAGACTACCAGCGCTTCTCCACCCCCGTGCGAGACACCTCCGCCGTTCCTGATTTCACCCCTCTTCCCATTCGCGCGCCTCTTCTTCGGCATACCTCCGTGAAGTCCATCGCCAGCGAGCACAATGACGCCGAGCTCGGGACCCGGCCTGTGTCTCCCGCTCTCCTCAACCCACGTTACTCGCATCTTCTGGATGAGGCGAAGAATATATCGGTCGACGAGGAAGACGACGACGACGAAGATGCAGCCGAGGTGAATCGGTCGCTTTCTATGGAGCCGGAGGACGACCACGACGACGAACAAGGGCCGAGACCTGCCAAGGGTCTCAAGGGCTTCCTCTACTCATATCTGCCGAAGTCCTTCACGCCCAATCGTCGCCTCAAGGCTGCGCCTAATCAGGACCTCCGCAAATGCCTACCTCCACCTCCGCCTCTAGGTCCGCGCGGCCCCATTGAGACGCCTGAACGGCCGCCACTACCCTCCACGGTGCCGCCAAAGGCTCTGGTCGAACTGCACGAAGCTCCCCCGCCCACAAAGCTGCCGCGACCGGCAGCGAGACCGCGTCGGATGGTCGAGCTGCAGCACGTTCCCTCGCCTCAGCAGTGGGATAGCAGGCTATTCACTCTCAAGCCGAGGGAACGCAAGGACAGCGGCGGCAGTGTGAAGGATCTCATCAAGAGTTTTGAAGAGATGGACAAAGCGAAGAAAGCCGCGAAGCTCAAAGCTTCTTCGCAGGCGAAGCCGGCCTGGAAATGATCTAATTGGACGATGGGTATACAGTATTTTCAGAGTTTACGATCTACGAGTGCGTACCGGATGTTTGCAACATGCTTTCGTATCTAGCTTCTGTTATGTTTTGTTTAGTGGCAGTACACTGGTGTATGCTTCTCTCCTCCTTTTCTCTACCTTTAAGGCACATCATGTTCTTATTTTATGGATTAGGGTCTGCGGTTGTGGACGTACTTGAGACTGTATTATCGAGTATCATTCTCGAAGTTCCATGCCCTGGCGGCCGGTGGCCTAATCAACACATTGACCCAGGCGCGGCTAATCAAAGCAACATCTGCAGACTTCGAGCCGGTCTCAGGCTGTCTTCAAGCCGCTCTGAACTTCGAAGCTAACATCGGCGTTATGGACAATGGGAGGCGTTGAAACTAACGGCGCTGATCCATGTTGAAGTTCAGTGATCTGCCAAGATCCGATCATCTAGATAGCCTCTTTCTTCTGTCAATCGTCCCCATTGTGCTCCCAAACTGATCAAACAGCTGACGCAAAATGCGTCCCCCAAGACGCGCAATAATGAAATGGAACCTCCATAATAAGGTTGCAAACATGTCCGAGTCTTCGACTGGCCTCCGATTGTCGGCCCGGACCTCGGAGGGCCACAACAGCGTGTCCTCAACGAGGCGGGCATGGAGCATATAAGTGTCGTTGAATCAGTAAGCCGAGCCACCTACCCTCTGTCTCCCCTACCATATAACGTCTCCGCCGCTTCAGCCGGCGCCGACCCATCTTTGACAATGCTCAGCGCTTTCAAGCTCAAAGCGTTCGATCTCGAGCCCGTCTACACTGAATGGACGGACGGGCCACGATTCACAGGCGATCCCACCCGCGACAAGCCTGTCGACGAGTGGCTGGAAGCTATCAAGGCTGGGTGCAAAGCCCGTGATGTTCCGAAGGAGTGCTGGCACAAGGTTGGACAACACTTCATGGGCGAGAAGGCTCGTGCGAGGTAAGGGCCGTCGTTAGTCTTCACGGCCTGCATGATTGATTTTTCGCAGGTTGGACGAGCTGAAGGCCGTTATGGCTAAGGTCAACGGAGGCACGTACCGTTGGTCCTGGGAAAAATTCAAGATTGCGATGCGCAATATGGGATGTAAGTGGACCCTTCCCCGTAGCGACAGTATCAGCGCTGACTGTCGTTGTCTCAGGGAACATCGATGCTTCGGAGACAGAGTCGATCAAGGTCGAAGCCAAATCGTCTGGGCAATGGTGGTTCAGCCGCAAGAACGGACAGAAGGAGCAGATGGACGCTGCTGCCCTTTCGCCGGTGGTCGAGTCGCCTGTTGACACAGAGCCTGCCACGTCTGCGCCATGGACCCTTCGCCGCGCGCTGACCTCCAGGTCGATAACTGGGAAAGACGAGCCCGACCCTAGAGCCGTTAAGCCCAAGCGCCGGCACACTGACGCGCCGTCTCACCCATCCCGCGACGAGTGTAAGTCACGCCGGGCGAACTCGCAGACCCGCTCGGGGGAGACGTGCTCTCACTGCTCTTGCGACTCGCACTCTCACTCGGGCTCGAAGAAGCGTTCGAGCTCGCATACTGGTCGCGGGAGCGAGGACGGGTCTCGCAAGAGCGGCAAGACTCATCGCGAGGGTCGTCCCGTACCTTCGCACTCCAAATCTGAGGTTCTACCTCGAGACACGCAGCGCCGGGAGCGCCCCAAGCCCAGCAAGCTCAACACCGAGACAGTCATTGCTACCCAGCCCGTAGCAGCCGAGGCCGACGAGAGTGAGTCTTCTTCCCAGCTGATCATCCGTCCGCTGATCGTGTACTTACAATTAGCTGTCACGGCCGTCGGCAGCGCGCCAACATGGCTCATCAATGCCTGCAACGCGCTAGAGTTCCTCCAGGGAGAGCACCCCAAGGCGATGAGCACGCTCGGTGCTATCCTCATCACCGTCGGCACCATCCCCGCCATCCCAGCTCTTCACGTCGGCGCCGGCGGCGCGTTCCTCGCATCCGGTGCCATCCAGGCGGCAGGCGCTATCGCCGTCGGCGTAGGCAAACTGCTCACGACTGTCGGCAAGAGTGCCGAGCCTCAACCGGCCGTTGAGGGGAAGGAGACGGGGAAGATCACCCAGGCTTGAGCGCTTGAGCACACGGGGCGCTTATGTATATGTATGCCGTTAGCATGGACGGACGGACGCCTCTACTGCACCTGGTAGTGCATACATACGACCTTAGCAGACTCACGTATTTATCAATGTTTCTTGAACCCATCGACGAGCGTACGAATTACTTATTGGCCTGTTGCCTCGAACACCTACTCGTAGGACCACACAGTTCTAGTCCTCGGCATGATGCATGAATGGAGACTGTATTAGTGGTGTACCAACGCGTCGAATCCCGATTTCTACTTCATATACCGGGACTGCTGAGCGAGCTGCTCCCGCGCCTCTTGGTATGGATCCACCCTGCGCGGGCGCCCGTACACCGGCTCCTGCTGTGCGCCCAGGAAGCGCTTGTAGATACCCGCCACACTCTCATCCCACACCTCGCGCCAGATGAACGCACCACCGCCCTCCTTCTCGCCGACCTCCTTGCCGAGATTGAGGCCCCAGTGCCGCACGAACTGGCGAACATCGAAGCCGAGACGCTCTTCGTCGGCGACGACAGGGATGTCGAGCGCCATCGAAGTCGGCACGCCGGCGGGCGTTGCGGCTGCCTGGTTGTACGTGTACTGCGGTGCAGGGAGGTCGTTGATATCCGTAGCGCCAGGAATGAAGCCGCTCCGCGCGCTGGGCTGGGGCAGGAGGAGGAGGATGTACCGGTGGTACGGCGTGCCGCGTTGCGGGTGTGGCGGCACATATTTGGTGTGGTCGGGAACAAGCTCCCGGACGAGGACCGGTCCCTTATGTGACGCCGAGAGAGGAATATTCGGGCTACAAAAATATACACAGTAAGGTGACGCCAACTCTAGAGCAAGCAGACATACCACATCCAGTGAAGGTAGTTCTGGTAAGTTTGGTTGCCGACATCCGGTACGTCTGTTATGAGGTTAGGGGCAAAGCATTCACAAATTAAAAGGCACTCACCGGGGTCGATCATGACCAGTGTGTAAAGCCTAGTGTCCGTGTGGAAAACCTCCGTGAACATCGTCGGCGGGTCTATCGTCTAGGCAAGAGCGACATAAGCGAAGTAGCAAAGAACAGATATGGGTGAACCCACCTGCGCTGGCGACAGATACACGCCGGCCTCGACGAGGGCTCTTGATTTCGAGCTCTTCGGCGGCGGCTCCCGACCCTTCGCCTTCGCAGCTTGAACCTCAGATGCGTACGTTCGACGACCGGCGCTTTCTGGCGTGACGAACGAACAACGCAGGTTGAAGGACGGATGGAAGGTAGGGATGACATCAGGTACAATGTTCATCTGGCTTACGCGCTCCATCTGAGAGTTAAATGTGAGCGGGTATACGTGGTGAGGGCAAGAGCACGCACCAGAAGGTCAAGGTCACCCTCGTTCCTCCACTTCGTCTCGACCATCTTGCGGTGACTTGGCCGCGTGAGATCAGCTGCAAACAACATTTGAGTAGCCGCCGACAATTCATGCCAGGGCGTACACGTACCATGTCCTGACTCGACAGCAAAGCGGACGCTGGGCAGATTGACTTCACTCTGAATCTCCAGGATTTCCAGATGTTGCCGCTTCCCCTCAAGTTCCTGCTCTTTCGTCTGGAGCACTTCGGAGCCTTGGCCCTCCAGTTGACGAACTTCAGCCTCCAAAGCCTGAACCTCCGCGCGTGCGACGGAGACCTCCTTCTTGAGGGCTTCGCTGTCCTCTTCGATAAGCTTTAGAGCCAGGTCATAGACAGGCATGACACCCTCGCGTATGGGCTCTGCCATTGCCGAGGGGCGCCAGACGGCGTAGCCGAAGCGCTGGACGCTGGCGCTTGTGGGGGTGCGGACGTCGCGTCCGGCGCCGCGGGAGGGGTGGTGGTGGTGGGGACGCCGCGGTCGACGACGAGCTGAGGGTGAATTTGTCCTAGCGAGTAGTCGGGGCAACGCGCGCGTCGCAACACGCGCACCGCGTAGAGACAACATGAATGCCACGCTCGAAATGCGCCGCTCCAAAATTTGGAAGTCGGGAATCGGCACATCGGGCCGAGCTCCGCGCCTTCGGCTCCCCCTCAGTCCCTCTTCCTTCCACTCCCATGCTGATTCGATCCTGCTTGTGAACGCTGTACTCACATACTTGACGCAAAATTCTGCATCTCAACTCTTCATTTGCATATCTTGCCCAACATCTGTGAAGCCTGGAAGTTGCCATCAAGGTGAAGCAGTGGTCTCGTCCTCGCGCACTTCAGTTGTTCTGGAACCAGATTTGTCCCCCACATGACCTTCTTGCACAGAGATGTTATGTCCGCCCGCCGCATCGGTTTTATGAGACCCCACGTTGACGGCCTTTCCCCGACGGCGTGTTTGCCAGCCGTCTGCTTATCAGGCAATCCTGCCCACGCTGTCTCTTCCTTCCTCCTCCCCACAACTTTCCTCCCATCCGTCTCCTTCTCCGATATCAGCCATGTCTCCCACCCTTCTGCAACAAATCCGCAATGTTGTCACCGTGGACGTTGACTCCATGGATCCGTCTGTCGCCAAGCGTCACTCTGCCGATGGCGCTGTAAAGTTCTGCGACATGACTTCGAATCAGGTATGCACGCCAGTTGAGCCGGGGTTTTAACCCCACATGTCCTCAATAAACCTTCAACACTTATCGAACGTTGCGCTAATGAGCAACATGCTTTGTCTAGGCCATAACTTCCGGCCAAGTCGCGCTACCAGAACGTGCGGATCTCGTGAAAAAAGCCATCACCCATGTCCTCTCCAAGGGCACTGAACGCACCTCCGAGTCCTTCGCGATGGATGTCATCGATGTCGCCGTGAGTCGATTGTCCGATACTCAATACCCCCTGTGACACCAGTAGCACCTCAGTAACAACAATCTCTTCTAGACCGTCCTTCTGGCCCAGGAGGTGTACCCCTACCTCACCGGCAACGTGCACGCCCAAACCTCTCCTTCCACGGCCTACGACACCGAAAAGACCGTTGCGCACGCGAAAAAACTTGTGTCCCTATTCGCCGATTTCGGCATCCCGAAAGAGCGCGTATGCATCAAGATCCCCGTCTCCGCCGAGTCCGCCCTCGCGTGCAAGAAGCTTCAGGACGGAGGCATCCAAACCCTGGGTACTTGCCTCTTCTCCTTGCCGCAAGCGATTGCCTCGAGTCAGGCGGGGTGCACTTACGTCGCGCCCTACTTCAATGGTGCGGTTCCTCCCTGTCTTGGCTCTCGCTGCTGCTGTGCATGCAGTGCTCATCAGCGGCACAGAGCTGCGTGTCCATTTCGAGCCGACCGTGTGGCGCGAATTTGCCGATCCCGCAACTGAACATCCGATGTCCTCGGTCATCCTGACCGTTCTCGATGCCTTCAAAAAGATCAACTCGAAGACGTTGGTCATGCCTGCAAGGTGAGGCAGCCCGCCTGGGTTTGCGTCCGGATCATATTCTGCTGGCTGACATCCTGGCAGTATTGTAACAGCGAAAGAGGTATGTCGTCCTGCTGTACGCCCAGCATGAGATGTTCACACACCGCTTCCCCAGGCCATTGCCCTTGCCTCCTTACACCCGCACCACCTCACCATCTCCGGCGGCATACTCGACCAGCTCGCGGTGCTGCCAGAGGTCTCTCAGGAGAGATTAACTGCTCCGCCAGTGCCGTCGTATTCAGCGGACTTGCTAGGTATACCGTCATCCCTTTCCCCGTCAAAGGTACAGCCTGCTGACATGAGTTTTAGAAGTCCAATATTTGGCCGACAATGCTGCCAAGCTCAAGGATGCACTGGCAAGTGACGCTGAGACGACGAGGAAGTTGGCAGATGCGTTGAAGCTCTTCGACGAGTGCGAGAAGAAGACAAAGGAATACATTCTCGCGTTTCAGCAGTAGACGAAACACTCTTCTTTCTCCATTATTTCGACTGTAAAAAGTCATAGGAATATAGACTCTATGGAATCGCGTCTTCCAAGCCCTTGGCCTCCTGCATACCGCGAAGCTGTCCGTTCAAAGACGGCGAATACCGCCGACCTGAAGTTGAACTGCGCCACCTGTCACATCCACGTGATTCATCATGCGCGCATGAACGTGTGACAACAACTCGCGCGTTGTTCTCAACCACTTGGAATTTAGAATCTGAACTCACAAACTTGCTCAGATGGATGATAGCCAGCCCATGTCGCAGTCAGAAGACACTCCTACCATAACTGTAAGCCATACGAATGTCGTTCCGAAAGCGCCTTTTCAGCAGCCCAGGTTCTGCGAGCATCCGTCCACGACGTTCGGTTCTTCGCCGGAATGTTGAGAGGCGTCAACTTCTCCACCGTACGTCTATTTCTTTATCTCCTCACAAAACCTATGATCTGACATTCTCAGCGCGCCACAATCTCCATAAGTGGCGAGGGCCTCAAAGTTATCGTCGAGGAGGCCCGCTCCCTCTTAGGCAAGTACATCATCATTATCCCTTATCCCTTTTCTCTAAACTGTCGCACACCCACTGCACTCTTACCCACACCCAGGCATCGCCTACATCTACCCCGGCATATTCGACGAATACGTCTACACCCCTCCCGACGCCGCCGAGCCCGAGCTTGCCGCCGCATTCGAGGTGCCACTCACCACCCTGCTCGAATGCCTCAACATCTTCGGCAGCGCAGGGCCCGGCGGCGCGCCCAACTCTACCGCGCACAAGAAGTGGCGGCGAGCGGAGGACGACGATGGTGCCGAGGATGGTGAAGGGGGTGGCGGCGGAGGGAGGAGGACCGGCCGCGGGATCGAACATTTCCTCGGCGGAACGGGGGACAAGCGCACGGGGATGCGATTGTCTTTTTCTGGGGAGGGGTATCCGCTGGTGCTTCTGCTGTATGCTGTTTGCACGCTGCGGGAAGTGACAGCGGCTGACGGGATCTCTGTAGGGCGGAGGATGCCTCGGGTCCCATGACTACCTGCCAAATCTCCACGTACGAGGCGGACTCGCATTTGGAGTTGCCTTTTGACAGTGAACATACGTGCGTCAGCTGGATGTTGCATATGTTTTCAACTCACTGTGCCGCAGCGCTGTCCAGATTATCTTAAAGGTGCGGTAAACCTTCATCCTGTCGGTGGAAGCCCTGATCAACGCTTCACAGTCCTCCTGGCTCCGGGAAGCGCTTTCTGAACTCGATCCCTCCATCGAGAAGCTCACCTTCATCAGCAACCCTCGACCTGTTGAAGACGACGGCAGACGACGAGCACCCAACAACGCCGCAAAGCCTCTCTTTCGTATCAGAGCCGAAGGCACATTTGGGAGCACGGAGGTGAGTGAAGAGCTGATACGGCTTAAAGCCACCTCGCGCACAGTTCACTTCAATCATAGACTCACTTCACGCATCGTTCAAAGATGGACTACCCAGATGACCGAGATGTCTTAGAAACGTTCGAGTGTGCCCAGACGGTCCAGTTCAGGTAAGCGACCTGCTGTCAACACCATCTTCAGTCTGCGCAGAACTTCATTCACGCTCTCTCAGCTACCGCTTCAGCTACATATCTCGGACGCTCAAGGCCGTGCAAAGTTCCACCAAGACCTCACTGCGCATTGACGAGGACGGCTTGCTGAGCCTGCAGTATCTCATGCCCTACACGAAGCCCCGTGGAGGCGAGAAGCACGAGTGCTACATCGAGTACCGCGTCAGTCCGCTTTCCACCTTGCCTTACGCACAGCGCTGACTGGCGCAGTGTCTACCATTAGACGACGAGTGACATCCCGCACCGAACGAAGGGCAAGGGGCGAATACATACTGACATAAATACGACATGTGCCCTGGTCTTCCAATGTCGACTGGCCTCATACAACGTCGTAGACGGACTGGCGAATGACAGGCACCGACAAAAGAAGAAGAAATTGTTCCCATTAGACCTAGCATACACTGCAGCATATAGATTAATCCACCTTCCTCGACCAGTTTCGCCCACTGCGACTTGACGGCGTCCCGGGGCGCGATATGCTCGGTGTACCTGCTCGCGAAATCGAGTGTGGCGGCGTCCTGTCGATGATGGGCTTCTCGCTACTCCTTGCCAACACAGGCTCTGACTTCTCCTCCACCTTGATCTTGGGCGGTGCGACGGGATCTTGGCCCCAGTACATCCACATCTGCGCGGCGATGACGGCGTTGAGGACAAGCGCGACAAGCGCGCCGAGGGCGACCAGCACATCGTCCACCTCTTGTGTGATGGTGAAGACGCGCGCGGCGCAGCCGCCGACTTGTAGCATCACGGCAAAAGCAGAGAGCTGGCCTGTCGACCGATTGCGCAGGTTCTCCATGATTTGTGGCACCTTGGAGACGACGCTGATGGGGAGCGTGAGGGCTTGGAATGTCGCGAGAATGGGTGGCGGGACGGCAAGGAGTATGACACCACAGACAACCATGACCATAAAGGTGCTGAGTAGCTTTGTCGTGCGCGAGTCGGAACCTTTGGATGTGAGGGCGTGGGGGCGAGGGGCATAGCGCATAATCAGGAGCATGATGATTATGTTCTGAGCGGTAAGGAATGCGTTCTCGCCATATGTTGAGAAGGGGAGCTGATTCCTGTAGGAGTAGGTGAGGTTGATGGCGTAGGCGAGCGTCTCGAACGCGGTGCCAGAAGGTGAGATCCCCCGCGCGGAGTGTTTCCGCGCAACTTGTAAGGCGCGTCAGTTAATGAGCAAGGGAAGGAGGGGGCGATACGCACTGAGCAAGATCTGCGGCACCTTCATTATGCAGCTGCCTGCAACAATGCCCAAGCCCAGGCCTTTTGACAACGCAAGCTTGAGGCAGTCTACATCATCGAAGGCAAGGTTTTCAACAAGCGAGACGTAACATTTCTGGGGAAACTTGAGTGCCTATTCCGTAGAGAATTAGACGGGAAGGAGCTCACGCCGCCAACAATGGAGATGCCCAGGTCGCGGACGAACCAAGGGAGGTTTCGCGTAATGCTCGTCATAGCTCGCGGTGAAGCGCGTGCGCGTCGCAAGCGCCCCCAACGTGTTCGCGATGTGTTTGTTTGCGTCAGATGGTCCCGCGTTTGTGGCGTTGGTGCATTCGCGCCTTCCGAATCCCCGGTCAGTCGCGTCCTATAGGCGCCATGGTCCTCGTACTCATCATTGGCGACCTGCATATCCCGCACAGAATACACGACCTGCCCAACAAATTTAAGAAGCTCCTCGTCCCCGGAAAGATTCAACAGATCCTCTGTACCGGCAATGTCTGCGACAAGGAGACCTACGACTATCTCAGGACCATATCCCCCGACGTGCACGTCGTGAAGGGCGACTACGATGAGGTGCGTTCAGTATCCCTTCCACATCATAACCTACTCACGACTTTGCTCAGTCACCATTCCCCATGTCCGTGACTGTCTACCACAGTCCCATCAAGATTGGGGTCATCCACGGCCACCAATGCGTGCCCACAGGCGATCTTGACTCTCTCGGTGCCCTCGCGCGGCAAATGGATGTAGACGTCCTCATATCTGGACACACACATACGTGCGTTTCTGCCTATTTCGTTGCTCGCTCGGCCTAATACCCCACAAGCTTCCAGGCGCTGGAGTACGACAACCGGTTCTTCGTGAACCCCGGCTCAGCCACCGGCGCTTGGTCTGGGAACCTAAAGGGGTGCGTCGTCCCACTGACGCGTTTTAAAGCGCGTCTGATCATTCGCTCAAGGGATGTTACCCCCTGCTTCGCCCTTATGGATATCCAGGGTCCAGTCGTTGTCACCTACGTCTATCAACTTGTCGAAGGCGAGGTTCGCGTCGAGAAGATCGAATGGAGGAAGGAAGCGGAACCGCCAATTGGTCCCCGCAGTACCGTCATGCCGCAGAGCATACCGAGCCCAGTGCCAAGCAGCCCACCGCCCAACAATGGCTGGTAGTTACGCTGGCACCTTCGCTGTCGGGCCGCACTTCGGCTCTACCACTTGGTCTATGTATCTTATGTTGTATGTTGACCTGGATTTCTGCTATTCGCTATCACTCAGACGATTCGCTCATGTTCCTTTGCCTTGGCGCGTCGAAAGCACTACCAAGATTGACTTCCAAACTGGCAGCTATATCCTCCAGCTTAGCTCAACCCCCGCTCCGAGACCGTTACGATCTTCGACGCAAGTCGTGCCGTCGAAGCCCATAAAACGTACGCCTTGAAATTGTATGCAGATCGGCACATCGCTGTTTCAGACTCGCAAGTGTACCTGCATGTAGGAAAAAGCTGTGATGCCCAGCATGCCATACAACCATGAGACTGAAGTATCATCAAGCGCCCATCGAGCGCCCATCGCGCTAGACGCCCATCCTGCGCCCACTGTACTTAAACCTCTTCAGTGTCATCCCTAGTCCCCTCCTTCCCGTCGCCCCCCGCCATGACCAGTGAGTACTTCCTCGCCCCAAGCTCCGTATAATCGTACTGAAAAGATAGGTTTGTCGCACAGAGTACCCGCCCAAGGAGGCCCTCCAAGAAGGGTAATCACCTCCTCGCTGCGCATGCCCCTTCAACACTGACACAGAGGATCACACCAGCCTACCTTATCCCCACAAGACACCGAGCAGCGCCTGCTCAGCGCCGACCACAGCGCCGACTCCTCGGACGACATCCAGTACGCAACCTATCCGCCCGACAAAGCGGACGCATGGGCGGCCTATGGGGCGAAGTCTCCGCCGCCGTCACCGCCGCCGTCAGAGGCTCTCAAAGACTGGGTACCCGTCCCGCTGCGGACGTGGTTCTGGGTATCATTGGCGACGTTCCTGGTCCTTCTTGCTATTGGGTTGGAGGTTGCGCTGCATTATAGTCAACGGAATCAAGGTGAGTCGCCGTACTTACGGTCTGGTGCCTACACATATCCCGAGTCGAAGTCAGCCGCTTACATTTGGACTTGTTCCTCAGGCTGGGACGTGCAGGGCGATGTCAGCAACATGCGCGACAAGTGGCACTATCTGTATACCCTGCCGCCGGTTATCGTGGCGGCAGTCATAGCCGCGGCTGCTGCGTGGTCGGATTTCGAAGTAAAGAAGATGCAGGTGCGTTTGCTTTCGCGAGTTATTGTGTTAGGCTATCCAAGGTGTTCCGCGAGCGAGTCTGTTGAGTAATCGAGCGTTTTGAGCAGTCATGCATGCGTGATGAAGAATCAAGATACTCACGTACATCCCACGGCAGCCCTATATCGATCTCGCACACGGTGACTCGCCGCCGCAGCGCAGCCTCCTGCTGGACTACACGCGGCAAAAGTGCGTAATCTGCCGTATTGCTCGCCCATCATTCTGCTTCTCCCTTCATCTTCCTTCCCCCCATCGTGTTCCGTATTCTACGGCCTAAATTTGACTCCAAACATGCAGCAACTTCATCGTCTGGGCCTCTGCCGCTCACAACCGGCACTGGACCGTCGCACTCACGACGGGGATGGTTTTGCTTTCACTCGCTCTACAGCCGTTAGCGGCGGCGCTTTTCGCAGTGCGCGATGTGTGGCTGCAAGATAAAGGTCTGCAGAAAGCGCGGATCGATGCACTCATCCGCTAATTCGTCGACATAGACGCCCTCGTCAACAGAATGTCATCCGTTAGCCTGGCTACAGATCTCACAGACAGCGACCTCACACGTATGTATCTCGAGCTTCCGACTATTGCAGCCGCGTCCTGAACAACTGTGCAGCATTTCTCACCGCCGCAGGCTTTGCGTCTGCCGCCGTCCTGTATGATCTGAAAGAGCCGTCCTTCATACATGACGGCTACACCATCGCGCCCTTTGAGGTAAGTAGATCCATCAGCATGCAGCGACTTCCAAGCTCATGAGCGCGTGATAGCTACCTGTCTATCCGCCAAACAGCACCGTTACAGCGAATACCACAGCGATGAAGACCACCACCAACTGCCGCGCCGTGACCGTGGATATGAAGCACCACGTTAACGACACAGTCGACGAGTGGCTGCTGAGCGCGGACGTAGATGGCTGCAGCCAATCATGGCAAGTCGACCATCGAGCTGTCAGCCTCTTCGGCACGGACGCGCTAAACTGCACATCTGGCGTCGCGCCTCCCTTTGCGCCGGTCGTCTTCTGGTTCTTCACGTTCGTATACCGCTATTCTCCACATGCGGCACACTGACCACTGTGCATGCCCAGATATCAGCCCTCTGCACAGGCCTCGGCTACGTTCTGCTACCCGTCTTTCGAGCTATTGGACGTCACTGTCGGTGTCGACCACGCATCAGGCAACATCACCGCCGTGCACGAGATTGGCCCATTCACGTCCTCGTCCAATTTTTCGGGTTTGGCTGGCAATATGAGCACCCTCAACGGCGTCCCGTTCAATGGTGTCGCCTTCAACTTGACAAACCCTGACGCGTGCGTGCGTCAAATATATGACATTGAATTGTAAGCTGATGGGCATCCAGCTACGTCCTGGAGCGCGCAAATGCAACAAGGCTATCGCTACCGGCGGCTGTATTCCAGCAGGCGTCCCAAAGGGCAGGCGGTTTGCAAGCCAGCTTCGCGGCAGATGATTTCACGACATCGAGCGATGTGGTATACGTCAGTTCCACTACCACTTAGTTCCCCGCTACACCTTACTAACATGAGAAGCATAGAGCACATATCTTCAGCTCATCGCTCGCTCGCTCTACTTCGTGGAGGACCATCAGCTCATGATCGTGCAAGTGAAATCCTTCAAAAAGCGATTATTCCTCAGGTGAAGCCGCTCCTGGAAAGCGCCCATAACTTGCCGCTGACTGTTTCTTCAGCGATGTAGCCGTGCACCTGCTCACCATCGCCTTCTTCGTACTCGCTATTCTGACAGTCGTCAGCCAAGTCCTACACCGAAGTGACCGCAAACAACTGCGCCTCCGCCATCAGGTACGTCTTGCATCCCAACCACGCGCTCGTTGTCCTCACCAACGTTGGCGAGCAGCCTGGCACCATCGCGTCCGCGGTGTCCCTGGGGGCCCAGACCAGTATCGGCACGCTGCTCGCAGACCAGACGAACGCAAGCGACAAGGACATCCGGCAAGCCCTTGCCGGCCGGCGCTTCCGCATCGATGCCACGACTATGAAGATAGTCATGGAAGGAGAGGACGGCTACGACGCGGCGCGCACTCCCCAGACGGGGGATCTGCGTCGGCGCAGCGTCTTCGCGTCGTTCCAGGAAAGATTTAGGCCCTCATCGTCGCCATTGCGATCATGACATCGAGAGGGGCCCGCCGAGGGCTGCGGCCTGCGGACTTGGTGGTTCAGGTAGTTATCTATTCTAATTCATACAAGTGCAGTCCGGCGATCCTGCACGCCCAACACCTTACCTCCTCATGTCTATGCGACGTGTGCGATAGTTATATGCGCTCACGAGCTGGATGAGTAGCTGCTCTCGGCGCTCGTACTTCCCTTCCCGCTCAACATGCATGCATTTGCACTTGATTGGCCGGTTTTCGACGGGCTTCGAGTCAAAATCGAACCAGCTCGGATGGCAGCCCCGTCGCCCCTTTTTTTATTGGACGGCAATGCGCGGTCCGGCCATTCGCCCACGCGCATCATCGGGCACCTTAGAGACGTTGATAGGAACTGTCTCTCGATTGCCTAACAACCAAGACGGCGCTGTCCTTGGCATGCCTCGATCCAGCCTCGATCGCCTACGGAGAACTCGGAGAAACCTTCTCTCACTCGCGGGAAGACTGAGCCAGCTCACTTACGCATGTCCGTAACCCAGTAACCTGGGTGTCTTGGTGATATCAAGTTCTAACATGCGGCGGCCGAAGCCCTGGCAGGATAAAAAGCGGTTCGCGCGTCGCTTTCCCTCGCCCCCTTCGTTCCTTCGGTCACAGGCCCTCCCTCCGTGTTCCCTTCGTCTTCTCCTTCGTTCCTTCACCTCTGGCAGGTTTTGACTAGCCCGGCGCCCCTTGCATACACTCTCCTTCATCTGTCGTCTTCATTTTCGTCACCATGTTCTCTACATTTGCTGTTCTTGCCCTCTCTGTTTCCTCGGCTTACGCCCACGCCTTCATCAACTCCATCGATGGCGCCAATGGCGTCAACGGCCTCGGTCTTGGTGTCACGATGAACGGCGAGGTTGCTCGCGGTGGTACCACCGAGCAGCCGTTCCAGCTTGACACGCCCGTCCTCAAGGACACGACCACCGGTGCGTATTCTCTTGACGCTGCAGCTGTATTTTTCTCAATTGTTACGCAGACCCTTGTGGTTCTACCCTCTTGGCCGGTTCCATCGATATCGAGCAGTCGATGGCGGCCGTTGAGAAGGCCATGGGCGGCGTACCGACCATTCCGACCAACGGCCTCCTCACCATGGGCGTCTTCCAGGTCAACGCCGACGGTGGAGGTCCCTTCACCGCAGAGATCAACACCGACGCCACCGGTGAGACCTGGACCACGATCGACGTTACCAGCCAGCCCCCGGGCGTGAACGGTATTCTCCAGTGAGTATGCCGATATTCCTTGTCAAAGCTCGGTACTGACGGAGATCCAGCAACGGCCCCGCCAACTCGTCCATCACCGTCAGCATCCCGGATAACACCAAGTGCACTGGCGGTACCGACGGCGCGACCTGCCTTATCCGCCTCAACAACGGCGGTGCTGACACTGGTTCCCTCGCCAACGGTGCTGGTCCTTTCGGCGGTTGCGCTGCTGTTTCCCAGAGCAGTAAGTGGTTTCTGCATACAGGACCCAGACTGGCTAACAGAGTTTACAGCCAACAACGCTGTCGCGTCTACTGGCAACAACAACAACAACAACAGCAACAACGGCAACGGCAGGAACAACAAGAACACCAACAACGGCAACCGCAACAACGGCCTGTTCGGTCGTCGTCTTGCTGAGCGTCACGACGAGCTCAAGCAGCTCAAGCAAAAGCGCGAGCTTCTCGACCGCGACATCCTCGTTGCCCGCCAGAAGCTCACTGCCCAGCTGATCGACGAGCTCAAGGTCAGTGTTCACGCTTTGTGAACTCAATGATAGACTGACGGTGTCATCTCAGACCGCCACCGGCACTGCTATTGACAGTGAGCTCTTCGGACGCCGATGTTCATGACCATGCGCTTACACATTGCAGTTCCCATCGACCGCATGGCTGGCTTCGACGATGCCTCTCCCACCGGTGGCAACTCGACCGATGCCCAGAGCAACGACGGTCCTTTGTCGCAGCAGAACGCTGTTGACCTGAAGAAGGCTGTCCAGCTGGCCATCGAGCAGGCCCTTGACCTGATGGCTAGCGATGAGATCGACGCCGGCCAGTTCGGCCAAGACTCTGTACGCCTCGCGCTCGGGCTATCGTCTACTCAAGCTAATCGCCTTTCAGGACATCACGGACCAGATCAACGCTGAGGCCGACGCTGACCAGAAGGCGGGCACGACGTCCATCAACGCCGGCAACGCTGGTGTCGGTTTCTTCCAGACTGATGTTGTTGACGAGTTGCTTGGTGGTAGTACGTGTACATATCCTATCCTGCTGTTTGCAAGACTGACTCCTCTCTCAGTCAAGACCGCGTCAGCCGATCTCGCCGCTGCGACCGGCACCGCAACCGCTGGTGCCGCGTCGTCGACCATCACCTCCGCTGCCTCGACCGGTAACAACAACTCGAATGGCAACGGCAACGGGCGCGGCGGTAACGGTCGTGGCAACGCCCGCAACAGCAACAACCGCGCACGCATGCAGCAGCTGAAGCAGCGCATCGCGCGCTGGGAGGGGGATGAGGCTTGAACAAGCAGCATATGCTCTGAACATTTTGACGACCTAGCTGTCCCACTGGCATGGGCAGCGCTTTATCACTTCGGCGGCACTTGCTAGCGTTTAGTGTATTTTAATTCATCGGGTGTAGGATACTTGGAAATGACTATAGGTTGGAGGGCCTTGAACACTGTCGTTTGAGGGAAGGACAGCAAGAAGCAAGCAGGACCTGAGCTTGAGTTTGAACGTTTATTCGAACATTCTGATTCAAGAAGTCGAGCGAACACGTGTTGATGGCTCTGCCGACGGCCCTTGGTCCCGACCATGATGTAAGTAGGTTCGTAAGTGACCCGGCCGGCAGGCGCGGGAGCCTTTGTGTACACCGTTAATTACCCTGGTAATTCAATGTTACCTTGCATCTTGACTCTCCTCCTCATCTTCCATGCTCCCTAACTCCCCCCGCTTTCTTCGCTTCTGTGCGTGAGGTCGTCAGCTCTCATCCGTTCCCGCCTGCAACTGGGGCCGGACTTGTCCCTTCTACAAATGACGACTCCAAGGTTCTGCTCGACATCCTCAGCAATGAGTTTTTCGCCAGCGCTCGATGGTAGCACCCCCAAGCGGCCTTGCAAAGGTACGCTTCCCAATTCACGTCCCATCCATATCACCGCCCGCTGACCCTCGCATTGCAGGCAATCACCGTTTCAACGGCCTTGGATCTTTGGATTGCGCATTGCGAGTTCACACTGAATTATAACGACTCGCACGGCGCCAGCACGTTCAAGAAAGCGTTCCTTACGCATTATAATCGTACGTTCCATCCTTTGTCGCATTCCGCATCGGTACTGGCGTAATCGCACGCGCTAGATTTTTCGCGCTCTCAAGCCTTACTTCTTTGTGGAGTGTCCAGCCTGACCTTTTGTAGACACGCATCATCGAAAGGCAGACGAATGCCGCATCCAAGCGCGCTAAGTCAGCAATGAGTTGGAGAACTTCGTCCAGTATATCTCAGGTAGGAGGCTGACATCCTCACTGCAGCCAGCATTCTCTTGATGCTCTCCTTCCTATGCTTTCCAGCACGTGCACTGTCCCCCGACACCCCAAGGGGTGAAGAATACGCAGACCACACACGCACATCCGTCCACCATATGTGCCTCTTCCTTGACTTCCTGCGCAATCATGCTTTTCTGCCATTAGACCAGATCAAGTATACTCGAACGGACGTACTGACGGCGCGCCACTGGCATCGCTGTGCTCGCGCGGCCCTGACTCTACGTACCTGCATTGCAGACGCCTTCGAAGGCGCGGATGGGGCCGCAAACCCGCTGAGCGCCCTTCTGCAGGAGCCGAAGATCTGGTTAGTGAGCGTGATCGTGCATGACGTACGGGCGGACTGCGTGCTCGCCGGATTGGTAACAGTGGACTTGCACGGTCAGTTTCTCCAAATCCTTTTGTCCTGAATTCTGTAAGGCTGATTGATTGCGTTTTTCGAAAGACGAAGACAAGGAAGGTCTTCCAGCAGACCCTCTGAAGATATGCATCCCGCCAGCCGCGAGCTTGCTCATACAGCCAACGGACTACATCTGCGGGGAGCTCATTCGCATCGACCAAGACCACTTGATATTCCGCAATATCCTGTACGCCCATCTTCCACAGAGCTTTTGACTTCTGAACCCATGGCCACTCCGCTGACAGGGTTTACACTCCTTATGACCCCCACAACAGGCCGTACGCTATCGAAGTCCTCGACAACCCAACCCCGGCGGTCCTCTATAGCATGCCTATCCGCGACGTCCTGCGCGCCCGCAGCATGGACCCCGCTTTCCTCGTCGACGCCTCCGGCGCCCCCTACGCCATCGACGACCACCATATCTACGTCGAGCACCCCGTCCACGGGCAGATCGTCGATCGATTCGTGCCCGAGGCGCTCGCGCCCCGCTTCCAGGCTATCGGGCCCGACGTGCTGCCGCTGCATCACGTACGGAAGGAGGACGCGGACTACCAGGCGCGTCGCGCGCGGCTGCTCGCGCTGCCCTCCCCGTTCGGCGCGCCCCCGCGGGTGGTGTACCCTCTGGATGACCGCGTGTTGCTCCCGGGTCCGGACCGGGACCTGGCTCGGGCGGCGGGGGTGGATGCGCCGCCCCCAGTGATAGGGGAAGACGGGCTCCTGGTGCCGGGGGCAAATGCGCCGTTCTCACTGGGGATGTTCCCGGAGAGCTGGTACGAGCGTTACGAGCCGGACTTTGACAGCGATGATGAGGTGTGGGATGGTGACGAGGATGTGCGTGACCTCATTGTTTTCTGGTCCTGCTTGTCTTCCTTCTGCTTGATTTCGTCGCTTTGGTCGCCCCCCTTTCAGATCGCTGTCATCCATTTTGGCAATATCCTCCTCCAGACTGTTTCCATCTTTCTGTTGATATCCTCGCTTCTGTTAATCTGATGCTGGATTTCAGGACTTTACTGACGACTGCACTCGAATGTTCGATGATGACTGGGCGACGACGGCCCATTCATGAGATGTTGAGATTTTGGGACGTAGTAAAAATTCGAGGACGGAGACTGAAGACAAGCCTGGTAAGATTGCAAAGCAACACATGTATTTGTACGAGTTCGAAGCCTTTACATGCATACAAAACGTGGAACTTGGTGCGAGATCCACACTGAATGCGCGAGGAGCGCCAGCGTCCAACAATTTGGATTGGAATCTTAGCTTCAAAACGTTAGATGTTGAACGTTGAACCTATGTTGAACCACAAGTTGAACGACTTCGTCTTGAAGCGTGACCAGAGCGTGACGCTTCCGGCCTACAGTGACCTTGTTTTTTCACACGCGTCTTGTTACAGCCTGCAACAATCGCTCCGCCCGAGACTCCTGCACATCAAATGGCGATGCCGAGACGAACGCGACGTGCACCACACTCAAAACATACCGCGACGGTGGTGTATAAAGCTGCCCTCGACAGTGGCGGATAAACCTGCGCGACGCTGACGCTGCGAGTGAACGAAACCGCGACGCCCTACGCGACATCGCATATCGCTCGGACACCCACGCCACGGCTCAAATACGATGTCGACCACCTCCATCCTCGTCGCTGCACAGCTCGCCGCCGCGCATGCCACCCCCAGCGCCCACGCGAGGGAGGCTGCCGGGCGGGACTCATCGCGAGACTCGCGAGGAGATCGAACACTACAGTCCACACCGAGGCATGATACCCGTGTCGACCCATTTCCTCTGTCAGCGACCCCGCACCGCACAGATCTCTCTCCTGCGCGTCAAAGGGACAGATCGCGGCTCCGTGAAAACACGACCCAGCCACGGAGAGATACGTCCCCTGCACCACGCAAGGACGCCTCCCCTGCCCCTCGCAAGATTGCATCCTGTCCTAGGATAGCGCATTCTTCGGCCTCGTCCAGCGTATCTTCGCGTGCGACGGACGTGGCTTCCTCGCAAACCACAGACAATGCCTCCTCTGCATCATCCCAATCCCGCCTCTCGATCAGGAAACCGCGCCCACCGCGAGCCTCATCGACACAGCCCATGCCATCACCCGCGTACATGCCCCCGGAGGCATCCTCGACCCCCACTGCTGTACCCCCGCCATATGTACCCTCGCCGGAACCTACACCCGCGCCTCTGCCGGCCCCCGCATATGTACCCTCCCCAGTGCCATCGCGTGCGATTGCATCCTTCCCTTCGGCAGCCTCTGCATCGGGATCTACGTCCTCCACGCCCCCGCCGGCCTCGGACCCCGAGCCATCCCACTCAACATCTTCCCACGACGCGCCATCGCGACCCATCCCCGCGCACGCTGCCTCGTTCTACAACGCCGCCGTCGCTTCGTTTGCCGCGCGTCCCGGATCCTCATACACCGCGCGTCCGGGCGCTTCGTCTAGTGCGCGTCCGGGCGCTCCGTCTAGTGCCCGTCCCGCTACCTCGTACGATGCATCTCCTAGCGCTTCGTATGTTGAGCGTCCTGTGCCTTCATACGACACGAATTCTGGTCCTTCACAATTCGTGCGCGCGGGCGCCTCAGACGAGGACAATCATAACACCTCACACGACGCAAGTTCTGGCACCTTTTATGCCCCGCGTCCCCGCGCAGCGTCCGCCCAGGGCCTTCACATCCACCGCCGGTTGCGCTCCTCTGCGGACGCGGTCCAGCCTCTTCCTGGTGGGGCCGCGATGCCATCTTTTCCTACCGGGGCCGCGCCGCCGCCTCCTTCTAGTGTGGCCGCGTCTCTCCCTGGGCAGAATGTGGCTCCGCTACGTCCCAACGGGAGCGCGGTGACACCTTTCCTCGGCGCTCCCTCACGCGCGAACACCGCGCGCACGAACTCTGGTAACTCAGCACCCTACGATACGCCACCGCCGCCGTATACTCTCGAGTTTGTCGAGGGGCCGTCTTCTGCGGACGACGAGCGAACATCTGCTTCGAGCGGAGGGCAGGCAGCGAGGGAAGGGCAGCCGTCCGTACACGGTCAGCGACCATCGGTACACGTCCGGCGCCCATCCACTGAAGACGACGAGCAACCCTCGGGACACTCACACGCCCGACGGCCGTCCGCCAGCAGTACCGCATCGACCTATCCGTCATTGGCGGACGAGACATCGCTGGCGACAAGACCCTACCCCGACCGCCCCACCGCGTCCTCGACCGACCGCCCTACCGGCTCCTCGACCGACCACCCTATTGTCTCCTCGACCGACCACCCCACCACCTCCTCGACCGACCACCCTACCGCCTCCTCGACTGACCACCACGCCGCCTGCGCCGCGGGCCAGCACGACACCCGCCGCCGCTACGGCACCGCCGGCATCGTCTCCTCCGTGCTGTTATTCCCGATCGGGCTCGCGGGGTTGTAGTGAGTGTTTGAGTCCTTGCTGTTGTGTCTGACCCTTTTGTTGTGCTTGAGTCCTTTGTGTCGTGCCTGAGGTCTTTCCGTCGCTTTTACATCCCCTCCCCCTCTCCTCTGTTCACGCTCAACCTCTTTCCCTATTCACGTTCAACCTCTTTTTAGCGCCGACAGCGAGCACCGTTGCGTCCATTGTGGGATTCGGGTGAGGCGGGCGGATAGGAAGATGATGAAGGCGAGGGATATCAGCGACGCGGACAGTGTGGGAAGTGGGGGGAATGGAGTGAGTGGGGGTTGAGGACGTGAGCGGGGGTTGAGGACGAACGTGACTGGGGGTCAAGGACGTGAGTGGGCCTGGACCCTCCCCCCTTCCCGTCCTCGCGCTGCCAGCCCACGTATCTGTCAGGTCATCGCCCGCTCGTCTATTAGGCCATTGACAGTACATAGCCTCTGGGGATGCGCGCGCTTTGTGAAGAACAGAGCTCTCAACTAAAACGAAATCGTAAGTAGTTGCTCCTGAATAATAGAGGTAATAACCTGGTCACAGTAACGCTTCTCCTGCAGGCTCCTCTGATGACTTGATTACTCGATTTTTGCCTGCGAGGACCTTCACCTCGCCCCAGGACCAAACCCGAGCCTCAGGTTTCTACTTTGAACTCGTCGCTTTGAACATGCCTACAGAAGTTAAACTTAAAGTGTGTAGTGTAGTGCCTTTCAAGTTCCTTCACACGCGATCGCCCTCATCAGCCTTTCCAGCCCCCATCATAGCCCAATCAGTATCAACTGTCAGTGCGCTGTATACTTATATTCAATTCACAGCCTGCAACGATCTTGCTTGAACAATCTACAATGATCCTGCCACAATCGTGCCCCAATAGGACCCCTGATAATCGGCAGTGAGGTTACTTCGCTTGTCGGACAAATTTTCGTCCTCCAGACCCAAAATGTCTCTGAGAATGTCGGACAAAATGGGTCTGTAGAGGCTTGAGGTTACTTCAGTTGTCGGACATCTGGGGCCCCGTGGGCGGTGGTCGAGCAACTTCAAACACAAATAATGCGCCACACGAGTGGCAGGGCGACTTTTTTGGCGGTAAAAAAATGTCTAAAAAAGTGTCTAAAAACATGCCCTAAAACAGGCCTTTTTCTGCAGGCAGAAAGACGTCCTTTTTGGCAATGAAAAGATGTACAAAAGCCACATGTTTCTGGCTGCAAAAAGGGCTTGTTTTATTGTTCAGAAAAGTCTCTTTTTTGCAGCCTAAAGCCGAGTTTTTTTGAGTGTCTTGTTGCTGTTGTAAACAATGTTTTTTTAACACCAAAAACATGCCTGTGTAAAAACCTATTGATTTTACCACCAAAAACACGACCTGGAGTTTTTTGGCAGCAAAAAACAGATCATTTCTCGCCCAAAAAGCCCTCCAAAAACGGTTGGCTTTAGGCTGCAAAAAAGAGGCTTTTCTGAACAATAAAACAAGCCCTTTTTGCAGCCAGAAACATGTGGCTTTTGTACATCTTTTCATTGCCAAAAAGGACGTCTTTCTGCCTGCAGAAAAATACCTGTTTTAGGGCATGTTTTTAGACACTTTTTTAGACATTTTTTTACCGCCAAAAAAGTCGCCCTGCCACTCGTGCCAACAGCCTAACGGTGAAGCGCCACACGTCAGATACGCAAGATGGAAGGGTTTCCCGTTCGAATCTGACCCATCTCAGCAGTTCCCAAATTGTTCACGGAAGTCGAATATTTGAGCACGTGACAATCGCAATAATTAAATTGCCTTTTTTGGGCATAAAAAGCTGTACATCACGTGAAACTTACTTAAAATGTCGGACAAAAGACCCCATTTTGGCCCGAAAATGTCGGACAAAAACCTCCCGATTTTGGAGGTTCGCGAAAGTAACCTCAACACCTATTATCAGGGGTCCTGCCCCAATCCGCTGCATCCTTCACATAAATCACATCAGAAAGCGATGCCGCTGAGACGAATTCTCGGACAAACACACGGCGAGGGGCCGTGTACAAAAGCTGTACGGCGCGGGGTCGCGTCACGGTTATAAAGCACGACGCCGCGAGTGAACGGGTCCTGGAATCAACTTGTACTTATCGATTTCCCCCCTCGACGATCTTGCAGCCGTACTCGACGACCCTGCAGCCGTACTCGACGTCCCCGCCATATCTGTCTCCGCCCTATCCGTCACGCCTTCTTCCCGCCGACTTCTTGACACGCCCCCCACCGACTTGAAACTCCCCCCCCCCCCACAACAACAACAACAACATACATACACACCCGACCTAACACGCCCCCAACCGAACACACCCACCATGTCGACCAATTCCATCCTCGCCGCGGGCCAGCCGCTCGTCAACAAGGGCCAGCTCGCCAACAAGGGCCAGCTCGCCAACATGACCCAGCTCACCAACATGACCCAACTCGTCAACAAGGGCCAGCTCGTCGTCGTTGCCCGCGCGTCGCCATGCGCACGTGCGAGGGCGGCTGCCGCGAGTACGCTGCGGGAGCGGGATATGAGTGGCAAAGGTCAGGAGCGGGATATGAGCGCCAGCAAAGGCCGGGAGCGGGATATGAGCCTCAGCAAAGGCCGGGATCGCGGTTGCTCGCGGACGAAGGGCGACATGCCCTCGCAGACGAAGGGCAATATGCCCTCGCAGACGAAGGGCAACATGCCTTCGCGGACAAAGGACGACTTCCGCCTCTCGGCCAGCAAGCCGTTGCCGCCGTCGCCCCCGCTCGAGCCCGTCTCGCCCGCAGTGCGCATGCCGCCCACATATACCGCGTCCGATATTTACACAGCGTCCGATATCCACGCGGCATCGGACGATATTCACACACCGGACGATATTCACGCGGCATCGGACGACGACGCGGTAGTACCGGATGATAACTCGGTACCGAATGATGACGCGGTACCGGATGATAACTCGACGACGGACGATGCGCCGCCGCCGCCGTACACTCTCGAGGCCTAAGGCCTTAAGGGTCGTACGGGATGAGGAATAGAAACCGTAAGGAATAGGGACCGTAAGGAATAGGGAGGCGTAGGATCAGTGGGGAAAATGGAGGGTCGACATGAGAGGATGGGAGCTTTGAACAGTAGTCTTTATGGATAGTGGTCTTTATGCAGCTTGGGCTATTAGTAGAGCAGCTTCGGCTATTACTACTAATAGCCGAAGCTGCAGTACCTACGTGAGAGTACTGTATGCATATATACTACTGGTGTCACACTTAAACGGTTTACGTCCCCCTCCCCAACAAGTTGAGGCGGGGCCGTCCCGCTTCCGCGAGCTTCATCCCCCTCCTCAGCCCCCTTCTCCACAAATCACCCTCCCCCTTCTCCGAAATCCCCCCCCCCCCCCCCCCTTCTCCGAAATAACCCCATCCTCTCCCCTCCCCTCTCCCCCCTCCCCTCCTCTCGCCCCCCCTCTCCCCTCATCTCCCTCCATCCTCCGCACTTTTCGTCCTCATTCATCCCCTCGCCCCCACTCCCCACTCTCCTCCCCTCGCCCCCCACCCGGCATACCGTTTCTCTTCCTCCCCCTCCCCACGCCCTCGCCACTGCTCGTCCCGCACCTCGCCGCCATCCCACATCGCCCCTTCCGCCCCCTCCCTCGTCCTCGCCACTCCTCCCTCGCCCTCGCCACTCCGCCCCTTCGCCACTCCTACCCTTGCCCGTCCCTAGCCTTCTCCCCTCATCTCCCCCTCCCCTCTCCCCCACTCCCCACCGCCATTTCCACTCCCCACCGCCATTTCCACTCCCCTTCTCGCCCTGTACGTCACATCCCTCGCCCTCTACGTCACATCCCTTGCCCCCCCCCCCCCCCCCCACCTCGCCTTTCCGCCCCCGTCCCGCACCTCGCACCTCTTTCCCCACCTCGCCCTCTACGTCACATCCCTTGCCTCCCCACCTCGACGAACTTCTCTCCCCGCACCACGCAGCGCAGACATCTAGCCGAGGGCGAGGTCGATACAAGTCGACGACGAGGTCGTACAAGCCGAGGGCGAGGTCGTGTAAGGCGAGAGCGAGGTCGATACAAGTCGAGGCCGAGGTCGATACAAGCCGACGGCGAGGTCGATACAAGTCGACGGTCGGGATCGTACAAGTCGACGGTCGGGATCGTACAAGTCGACGGCGATACAAGCCGAGCGGCGAGGTCGATACAAGTCGAGGGCGAGGTCGATACAAGTCGACGGCGAGGTCGTCCAAGTCGACGGCGAGGTCGTCCAAGCCGACGGCGAGGTCGTGTAATGCGAGAGCGAGGTCGTCCAAGCCGACGGCGAGGTCGTACAAGTCGGTCGACGGTCGGGATCGTACAAGTTATGTAGAGCGAGGGTATACGTGAGGATGGTCGAGGGGGCGGTGGGGTATAGTAATAGAGGGGGAAATGAAGGGAAGGGGGCGAGGGCGAGGGCGAGGGCGAGGGCGAGGGGGCAGTGGGGTAACAGAGGGGTAACAGAGGGGTAACAGAGGGGGAAATGAAGGGAAGGAAGAAATAGGGCTGCTCAATTCTAAAAAATCGGGTATTCCCAAAATGGAAAGAGGTCGCGCCGCGAGCTCTCCGCGCTGGGTTTCCGTCTGTACCACCATCTCTCGACGTGCTGCCGCTCGGGAAAGTAGCTGTAAACATCCGATAAATCGGTGTGCACGCACTTGAGCAAGAATGGACCTTGTATCTCATCCACACAGGCCGTGATGCTCCTACCACTCGTGTCCTGCGTCGTCGCGCCCGTTTCTCGTCTGTACTTACCGTCATTCCTCAACGCACTGGCGCTCCCTAAAGTACCTTTAAACCTCAGATAAACATATATATGTGCATTCGAACATGAACTGTGACTTTGATGTGTTCCGTGGCGCTTCGACATGTGGCTCTTGATGTGCACAAGCCCTTCCGAGCTGCTAGAACCCGCTAATGGGCTCCTTGGCCTGTGTCTTGCATACAGGATCTCTGAGCGTATTCTACTGAACCTTTTGACATGTCTATGCACCTCTGAACAAGATAATTGCATACTTAGACTCAATCATAGCGGATGCTTCCCCCCCGACATCCTCCTGGCAGGAGAAGACACTGTTCCAGCAATTTCTGCTGGTCTAGCATACAGAGGATCAATTATCAGAGGTTTACAAGCGACTTCCACGGCATGACAGTCGGCCGCAGGCCTCAACATGTCTGCGAGGACGCATCACGAGCGACTTTACGAGTGCAAGGCGTATTGCGGCCCGTCGGAGAAAGATACCAGCCTCATTCTTGCTCAGGTGCGTGCAGACCAAATTATCGAAGGTTTACAGCTACTTTCCCGAGCGGCAGCACGTCGAGAGATGGTGGTACAGACGGAAACCCAGCGCGGAGAGCTCGCGGCGCGACCTCTTTCCATTTTGGGAATACCCGATTTTTTAGAATTGAGCAGCCCTAATGAAGGGAAGGAAGAAATGAAGGGAAGGAAGAAATAAAGGGAAGGAAGAAATGAGGGGAAGGAGGGCCCAATGAGGGGAAAATCGAAGCAGCCTGTCGAGCTCGTTAGTGTAATTGCACGAGATAAAGTCTTCCAGTACGAGATAAAGTCTTCCAGTGCGAGATAAAGTCTTCCAGTGCACGTTACTTACCTTTATGGCCGTGGCCTCCCTCCGACTTCTTTTTGGCCACTGGCTCTCACACCACGTGCGCGCGCCTCTAACACCAGGTGCGCTGGCCTCCAACACCAGGTGCGCTCGCCTCCAACACCTGGTGCGCGCGCCTCCATCACCAGGTGCGCTCGCCTCCATCACCTGGTGCGCTCGCCTCCAACACCAGGTGCGCTCGCCCTCTCCGACCTCTCCCCTCCCATCCCCTCTAACACTAGCTGTGCGCCAACTTGCCAACGCCAATGACCAAAAAAACATACACATGCATGCGACTCTAAACTAGTAAGTGAGTACGGAGATCGTAGGATAAGGTCGTAACGTCTCCCCGCCAGGGGGGCTTCCCCTCACCCACCTCCCTCCCTCCCCCCATTTTGCCCCTCTCCATCCCCCACCCTAACCCCCCCCTCCCCCCTCAACTAACAACCCCCCCCCCCTCAACTAACAACCACCCCAAACACCACCACCACCAACACCGCCAAGCCTAGGGCGATCCCGGCCACCAGGAGCCGGGCGGCGGGGAACTGACCCCTAAGGAGCGCGCGTTGGATGGTGAGGTGGCGGGTGAGGCCTGTTTGGGAGGGGGGGTTAGTTAGTTATGGGAGGACAAGGGAGGGGGAAGGGGGGGGTTAGTTAGTTATGGGAGGACAAGGGAGGGGGAAGGGGCGGGGGGTTAGTTAGTTATGGGTAAAAACAGGAAGGGGGAAGGGGGGAGAAGGGGAAGAGGGGGGGGGTGAAGGGGGAGGAGGTGAAAGGGGAGAGAAGGTAAGAGGGGGGGGGGGTGAAGGGGGAGGAGGTGAAAGGGGAGAGAAGGTAAGAGGGGAGGGACGGCTTCCTGGCGGGGTGAAAGGGCAGGCGAAAGCGACCGGCGGGAAAAAGAGGCGGCAAATCAAGCGCAAAGAAAATGGTCAAGCGCAAGGAAAACGGTCAAGCGCAAGGAAAATAGATCGTCGAGCACTCACCAACGCCCAGCACAAATATCCCAAACGCGATAGTGGCGGCGCCCAGTGGGCGCGCGTACTGTGCGAGGCGGGGCGAGGTGGGGGTGAAGGAGGAGGAGGTGGATGAGGAGGAATCTGAGGAGGAGGAGTCTAAGGGGGTGTTAGCCGGGGATAAATGCAAAGGCAGGCATGGGGTTGGCAGGAGGAGGTTGGGGCCGCGGGGGGTGGTAAGGGGAGCAGGAGGAGGTAAGGGGAGAGCAGGAGGTGGGACATCAGTGCGGTGCGCGAAGCGGAGCTCGAGCATGGTGCGCCGCGGGGCAAGCGCGGGAGTGGTAATGTATGATAAATGAGGGGACGGGAGGGAAAGGAAGGACACGAGGGAGAGAGAATGTATGAAGAGGGCATGAGGGGAGGCGGCGTGCGTGGGTGGCAGTGCGGGGAGTGGGATGGCTAGAGGAGATGAAAGGGCAGAGGGATGGTGCAGTGAGGGGAAATCGCACGGTGGCCGGCTGGCGCGCGCTTCCGAGAGAAGCGCGAAGAACAAACGATTGCCGACAAAAGCGCGTCGTCCGGCGTGTATTCGTAGTGATTGCCCGAGGGGCACGCAGTGACGATGTCCCGACGGGCGCGCAGAGACGTCGCGAATTCGTAGGATGCGTGGTAATGCGAGGGGACGTAACGAAAGGCATGTAGCAAAGACCGAGACATGCACGTACCGGTATTCGCATTCGTATTCGCCGATATCGTGAATAGCTGGACTAGTGCGACGCCGGTGGAGGCGATGACGAGGCTGGTGCGGGTATAGGCGAGGAAGGTGCGCTCGTTGGCGAGGTGGTCGCGGGCGACAGAGCCGGAGTTTTCGAGCACGAGGGAGGGGTCGTAAGGGCTGAGGGTGGCGGAGAGAAAGTCGGATGTACTAGCATATGCGCGTCGTATTCGCCCTGGGGCTGCGGTGGCGGTTGCAGTGGGGGAGGCGGAGGGCGACTGGAGGGCGGGTGAGTGGGGGACGGACAATGGGGAAGATGAAAGACGGACGTCGTCGTACTCGCGCCGCTCTGGCTTTGTTGACGCGCCATCAACAAAGCGCGGCTGGGCAAGGCGGATGGTGGAGAGCGTGCGCTCGAGGGCTCGGCGGTCGTGAGGCTGCGCGCCCGAGGGCGTAGGCGCGACGGACACCGGGGTCACCGGCGCGTCATCGTTGTGAGCGCGCGTGTTTGACGTCGCCGGTGTGCCAGGCGGGGTGTCGGTCACCGGGATGTGAAGGGTGGGCACATTCCGCTGCAGCAGCGTCTGTGCAAAGGTCGGCATCGTTGGTTGTGCGCTCGATCGTCATCGCGCGTCTATACGCAAGCCCCTATTCCGAATTCACGCATCACGCGACCGTCCGAGGGCTCCGCGGGACCAGCCCCCATCACCATGTTTACCGCCACCCAGCCGCCACCACCTGCGGAATGCCGCTTATGCGCTACACGCGCCCTTTGCAACTCATCTCGACCGACATACAAGATATCAGTGGGCCGAGGACGGGGACGGAGAGGGACGGGGGCCGCGCCAAGTAGCGCGAAAGACTTGCGGCGATGGCACAGGCGAGCAGCCTGAGGTGAAAGATTCAGGCGCATCATTCAGCCGCAAAAGCAGCACGCACTGTTCCAGTCCGTATCTTGGATGTATATACACACCGTAATCCGTAAACAACAAGCCATTTGAGGCGTAACAGCTGTACTATGCAATAGGTCGTATGTATCGCAACGCAATCAGGTCTCACTGCGCACCAGCTCGGAGGTGTTCAAGCCAAGGCAGTGTGGTTGTGCGTCGTCGCCTGCGACTACGGCAGGCAGGGTGCGCGCACTGCGAGGCTGCAGCCGCGGTCGTTTGCAACCGAACAGCCCCTATTCCGAATCCGGCTCCTTCCTCGGACTCCGCGGACAGCACACGCGCCTATCGTCACTCTGCATCGATCCACCACCATGGCCTTCAGCGAGACCACCCAGACCACGATCAGCCCCGCCACCCAGCAGCCCGTCTGCACGCGTGACTATCCCTCCCCCGCCGCCGTCGCCACCACCCTCGACTCCGCCGCCTCCGCCGCCTCCCGATGGGCCGCTGTTCCCCTCGCGCAGCGCCAGGCCGCCATGGACCGCTTCCTCGCTGTGTTTGAGGCTGCGGACAAAGACGAGTTCGCGCGCGAGCTGACTGCCCAGATGGGCAGGCCGCTTAAGCAGAATGCGGGCGAGTTCAATGGCTTCTTGGGCAGGGCGCGCTATCTCGCGAGCGTCGCGGCCGAATGCCTCGCCGACATGCCCATCGACGAGGCGCAGGGTAACGGCTTCACGCTGAAGAGGAGGATCAAGAAGGTCCCTCTCGGCGTTGTGCTGCTTATCGCGCCGTGGAAGTGAGTACGAGTCATCCCTTCGCCGCTTGCTTCCTTCTGCGTCCTCTCCATTCCACCTTCCAATCTTGTCTAGTCTAGTCACCTCCACCCCACTAGACCTAGGCTGCAGTCTAACTTCTCCTCGTCTTATGGCACTCTGCTTCTGTACACACTGTCGCTCTCATTACTCGACATGCGTCTCTCCATCCTAACCCACCCTTCACTAAAATACACCCTTCACTAAATCACACCTGGCAGCTACCCCTACCTCACCACCGTCAACGCGCTCGTGCCCGCCCTCCTCGCCGGCAACGCCGTCATTCTCAAGCCGTCCCCGCAGACGCCGCTCGTCGGCGAGAGATTGGCAGCGTTTTGGGCGCAGGCGAACCCGGATTTGGTGCGTCTTGTCTTTTCGGGGTTGGACATCGAGTGCGGAGGAAGTTTGAGTGCGGAGGACGGTGGTCGTACTGTGCACTACGTCATACACATCCCGTACCGTAATCTCAAAGGACTGCCACTGAAATATCATGTTTCCCAGTCCGACATCTTCACCGTCCTCCACCTCACGCCCAACCTTGTGAAGCAGGCCGTGCGCCATCCGGCGGTAGGGTGAGTTATAGCTAATTTCACCCACTTTCCAGTCCTGTTTCGTGTTATCCTCCTCCACCGCTTTCCAAGTCGCTGCCCTTCCAACGCTGTTTCTGTCCCTGCCCTTCCATTGCTTTTCAAGTCCATGCCCTTCCATCGCCAACCCTCCCTACCGCTCAAATCTCAACCACCATCCTCTACACAAAATCACTAACGAACAGACCTGATCGGGCAAAGAACTTCAGCTGACCCGCTCTCCCAGCTTTGTCTCCTTCACCGGCTCAGTTGCAGGCGGGCGCGACGTCGCGCGGGTGGCTGCGGGCTATGGGGACGATGTGGGGGAGGTGAGTGACGGGTTTGTCCTGTTCGCTGTTTTCGCGCTGCACTGTTCCGCTGTTTTGCGCTGCACTGTTCCGGTTCCGCTGTTTTGCGCTGCACTGTTCCGCCGTTTTGCGCTGCACTTTTCCGGCGGCCTCTCTACCCTGCGGTGCTTCTGTCGCCTGGCGCGTCGGCGGTTCTGCTCTTGCAGCGACGATGATGCGCTTGCTGCGACGATGATGCGCTTGCAGCGACGATGATGCGCCCGTTCCGCCCTTTTTCTCTCGAAGGAGCAAAAGCCAAAGAAGAAAGAAAAGCCAAAGAAGAAACAAAAGCCAAAGAATGCTCACCATCCTCCCTAGATCGGCATCAAACACACCGCGCTCGAGCTTGGGGGGAAGGACCCGGCGTACGTGCGGGCTGACGCTGACCTCGACTACGTGGTCCCGGAGCTCGTCGACGGCGCGATGTACAACTCGGGCCAGAGCTGCTGTGGGGTGGAGGTGTGTTTTTCTGTTCATATGTCTTCCCAGCTGCTCTTCTGCATTCGCCCACCCTTGCCCCGTACTTCATCGATTTCCACATCCTTCCCTTCACGCAAAAGATCCACCTTCCATGGCCCCACTTGTAACAAGAATGGAAGAGAAACTGACCCCCTACCAGCGCATCTACGTTCACACGTCCCTCTATCCCGCCTTCGTCGCCAAGTTTGCCGACTTCGTCAAGAAGGAGTATAAGCTGGGGGACCCGATGGCGGAAGGAGGTAAGTCTGACGACTGGACAAGCATCAGGCGTCTCTGCTTCTGCTGCTTATTCTCCGTTGCTACTGCTGCTTATTCTCCGTTGCTACTGCTGCTTATTCTCTGCTGCTACGGCGTACTGACCATATTCACGCAGTCAACCTCGGCCCCGTCATCAGCAACGCGGCTAAGAAGCGTATCGAGGCGCAGGTTGCGGAGGCAGGTGAGCCCTTTCACTCTCACACCTCTCTACCTTTTCCCAATTTCTATTCGCGCCACCTCCTCTTCTTTCGCCTCTGAAGACCCTCCTTCCACCTTTGAAGTCCTCCTTCCGCCTTTGAAAACCTCCCTCGCCTACGACCTATCGAATAAAACCAAATAGACAACTGCTGACGTTTGCCTTTCTCCCAGTCGCCTCCGGCGCCACCGCCCTCATCCCTGCCTCTCTCTTCCCCGCGGCTAACGACCCGAATTCTGCGTACGTGGCGCCGCAGGTTCTGGTGGGGTGCACCGCGGAGATGGAGGTGGTCAAGGTGAGGATTGGTGATGAATTCTTCGACCCGACGGACGCCGTCGTGCCCTATCACCATTCGTGCCGCTCTTCTCACGCTCACCATCACACTCACGCTCACCATGACATCGGTGCTCCATGACCAGGATAAGCAATGAACTAATGCATCCACCCCTAGGAAGAAACCTTCGGCCCCGTCGTGCCCATCCTCGAGGTCGCTGACGATGCGGAGGCGATCAAAGCCATGAACGACAGCAGGTACGGCCTCACGGCCTCCATCTGGACGAACGATGCGGACGCGTTCGCGGCGCTGGAGCCGATGGTGGAGGCGGGGACGGTGTTCATGAACCGGTGAGTTTAGTCTGAGCGGGGCACTCGAGGATGGTGAAGGCCGAAGTTGGAAGCGGGCGCTCGAAGGCGGCATGTACATTGCAACTCAAATTGAAGCTGACATTTCCTTCAACAGCGCCGACTTCCTGGACCCCGCGCTCGCTTGGGTGGGCGTGAAGGACTCGGGGCGGGGTGTTAGCTTGAGCAAGTTGGGTGAGTGCTCGTTTTCTCTCTATCTTGCTAGTCGTCCAACCCGTGACTCCCTCCTCTCATTCGTACCTTTTCGTTAATGTCATTCCCTTGTCCTCAATTACCCCTGCCCGAACTCGCGCTCCTGCACTTGAAAATTCATCGGTAACATCTGCCCTCTCTAGGCTACGACCAGGTCACGCGCCCGAAGAGTGTACATATGAAGGTGCTGGCGGGCAAGTGAAACGACCGACGCTGAAGTATGCGAGGTAGAGGATAGAAGCGGAGAGACGATGAGAAGACAAGACAGTGAGAGGGGACAACCGATGAAGTTACTGACCGACCGACTGTATGACTACTACGAAGCTTGAAGCAGAGCTGTATGTAGCGCTAGACTGTGTATTGTAAACCATTTGCGTATCTGTTTTTCTGCATTGATCAGGCTGTGTGACTTTCGTAGGACTATGAAGTTCGCTGTACCCGACTTGATTGTATTTCACTGTCGACTTGAAGCCTATTCGATTCATCTTCTCATCGGCATCCCTGACATTCCTTCGTCCTCCGTGTCCTCACGGCCTTTGAGGCATCTTATAGGCCTTTTGTGCCTTTTTATTATTGGCGAGATGGCCGAGCGGTCTAAGGCGCTAGAATCAGGCTATCATTGAATCATCAATGACGTCATCTAGTCCTCCGGGGCGTGGGTTCGAATCCCACTCTCGTCACTGTTCCAATACCATACCCTTTTTTCCAGTCCGATATTCGTACCTTTTTTGCTTTTCATTTCCATGGCAGCCCAGCGAGGAGCCGGTGACCTTTTGGAATTCCAGATCCGGTCAGCACCCGCTCATTCGATCGAAGTTCGATGCGTTGACCGGAATCAAAGTACAGATCATACATCCAAGTTGCCCGAAGACAATGAAGCTGGTGTATGGTCGGCCAATGGTCGGCTTTCGTGTGCGACGCAGACCGCTTCCTGGCACCCCACACGGCCCGCTTCACTCCGCCGCCGTACATAAGCTCCTGCACAGCGATCAGCACTCGTCTTACTCTGTCATCTTGCAGAATCCGTTCGATCACGCCGCCCGCCACCTCTACCACAAAGGCCCCCTCAAAACGTCCAAACAAAACAACTCGACAAACACTCACACCTGCGTCCATGTCACCAGCGTCGTCCTTTCCACCAAGTATGGCGACTCGGACACGAATGTGTTGTAGATGCGCGGCGCAGTGAAGGTGCCGACAGGCGTAGGCGTGCAGGGAGCGGAATGTGGTGGGTGTGGGTTGGAGGGAGGGCTGAGGTAGGGCGTAGGGTCGGCGGAGGGGGCGGGTATCTGTGATAATATGATGAAGATGATGAGTACGAGAGGGAGTCGTTGTAGAAGTCGACAGAGAGATGGCCAGGTACTCACAGCGATAGCGACACCAGCAAGGGCAAGGAGGGCGAGGAAGCGTGGCATGTTAGGATGAGGTTCTGAAGGGAGGCTAGAGACGTCGGACTATATGTCCTCGGTGAATTCTCTGTTGACTTGGCGCCTTTGACTGCTCCCCAGCGCCCTTATAAGCACGTATTGTGCAGCACGTAGAGCCGCTATTCAACCGCACAGGGATTACTGCATGAGCGCGCGGTAGCGTCATGCCAAAGCAGTTGACATTGAAGTAGCTGCTATCTCGAGGGCAGGTGGTACCGCGAAGCAGCTGATATCGTTTGTACCTCGAAGCAGCTGGTGTCGCAGTCGCACCAGCGCGAACTAGGAACGTTCGGTCAACAGAACCTCGCTCAATCGCCCCTCGTAGGTGACAGAGTACGCTCGGTTAATAGCAGCTCTCAGCGGCGCCAGCGCTGTCAGGGCGATACTTAGGTCGCAGCGTCCCTGGGTCCGGTTGTCCTTGTGTCCCAAGACTGCTCATTTTTGCGCCGGAACTGGTGGTCCTCGTGTCGGAATCCTCTTCTGTCTCGCCTGGGTAGCTTGTTCGCAGTGCCGTGGATGAACCTATTGACTCGCCACCGAGCGTATTCAGCGCTGACTGAGTCGAATCAGTACCGATGCCGCATGCGTGGTGCGAGGGCGCTCTGGCGGGTTGGTTAGTCAGCACAAAGCCGTCCTACGATGACCAGTCAGCATCGCCTTATTCCAAGTAGTCAAGCGGACAAGTACCAGGTAGTTAGCGTTGCGCAAGCGTGGACTCAGCATAGGTTCGTCACAGGATCATCGCTGAGTCCTCGGGCCTCGGCAGTGGCAAGGGGTGAGTAGAGTCGCATCCCATCCGAGCTCAGCCCGCGGCCATACAACGTCACGTATACATAACCTGCAAGCTAAGTTCTGGCATCGTTAAACGTGAACCATCCGAGATTTCAGCACGGGGCCCTGGACCTAGCAAGAGTCCTGGACCTCGCAGGACCTGGCCTCAGAGCTTCCGACCTTGCATCACTGCATGCAACTCTTGCAAGTCTCCATTTATGTCCTCAATAGATACACCTCGTGGTAGCTGTCTAGAGTCATGACGACTTTCGAGAGCTGCCAGGGATGTTAAGAGATCTAGACACGAGCCTGGATAACTGACTGAGCACACTTCATACTGGGCCACGGCGATATAAGATGGAATGGCATGAGCAATCCTCGAGAGCTGGTCAGAGCAGTGAGGTTGACTGCCATGAGTTAGCGAACGGCCTACTCAAGTTGATTGAAGTTGAACATGGACGTTCAGAGCAGGTGACGAGTCGGGACTCGGCCCGAGGGACGCGCCACATCGATCACGGCGCGTCTGAGATGAGTCATGACGCGTTCTCTCCCCGGTGCCGCGCTCTCCTGCTCTCCTGCGCCTGCTATACCCTACAACAAAAGCATTGCCCCATACCCGGAGACTTGTTTCCCTGAGGCATTCCCCCTTTCCAGTTTCACACGATGACCTCCTCCCTGCGCATCTACCTCCCCATTGTCACCGCGCAGCCCTCCTTCCCAGACGTCGTTCGCGAGGTTGATGATGGGATGATCCCGAATGAGAAGATTTGGGTATCCTGCTACACGCGTCGCTATGCCGCCGAACAGACGAACGGACAGGCAGGAGCGAACGGGCAGACAAACGGGGCGTCTGTGAGTACTGAAGCTGAAGAAGCGAACGCGTCCGATCACTGAACACATTCGCAGTCCTCCCCGCGGATACAAAAGAAATCTATACACGCAAAGATAGATGTCACGCTCGACGCGCATGACCGAAGTCTCGTGCGATTCAACACTGTCGAGGGAGATGTGAAGTTGGAGAAGGATGCTCGAGGGGTGCGTATCGGTATCCCGTGTCTGAATCACTGTGCCCAACAAGTGCACTTCCTGCTATCTTTTTACCTCCCACCACATCCAGCGTACCCCACCCTACTTCCAATCTACATTCCTCGTCGTAGTCATCGAGTGATACCGCGCAAACAGATGGCTAATACTGCATGGACAGATGTACTCGGCTACATGCCCCAGTCTGAACATCCCACCCACATCACTTGCGCTTCCACGCCAGGAGTACGCGGACCCAGAGCGCGCGAATCCGCAAAAGGTGCGCGCTAAGACACACCAGTGTGGCTGCAAAGCACTCGGACTGCGAAGCGAGTGAAGACTGACATACACCCAGCCACACCGCATCACTGCACTTGCCGCCGCCCCCGACGGCAGCACCTTTGCCACCGGCTTCCTCGACGGATCCATCCACCTCTACCCCGTCTCTGCTGAGGGGTACGTACACGCAAGCCAATGCGCCCATTCCTGCTAAACTACCTCCCAGCCTCACCCAACCACCCACCTCTCCACCCTTCCGGCCCTATGACTCCCCTTCCTACAACACCCCGCCGAAGCAGGTATCCGGCGCGCACAAAAGCACCGTCGCCGCCATCTCCTACTTCGCCTCCTCTCGCGCCATCCTCTCTTCCGGTGGGGACTTTACGCTGCATGTCCACCCTACAGGAGCTGCGCTGAGATCTTCGACCTCCCAACCCGCAGGATCATCAGCATCTCGACCCACCCCCCTCACGCCCACCCGCACGCTCACCGGACATGCCCGCGCCGTCACGGGTGCGCGCCCGCTTGGCCCCACAGGCGCGCTCTCCGCCAGCATGGACGGCACGGTGCGGGTCTGGGACGTGGAGGCGGGCGAGCAGGCCGGCATGCATATTGCCGCCACCGGCGTGGCCGCGCTCGCAAGCGCGAGCAATGATACAGAGGCGCTTGTAGCACTCGCGGATGGTCGCTCTCAACTCATCGACCTGCGTGCCGCTGAAGCAACAGCGGATTCACCATACTCATCCTCAGGCGCTGGCTTCACCACCCCACGCCTCACCGCTTTCGGCGCCGGTAGCGCCATCGCCGCACACGGCCATTCCTTCGCCATGGGCTCGTCTCGTGGAGTGGTCGCACTGTATGACCGGCGGCAACTGAACGCGCCACTCGCCGAGTTTGCCAGGAACGAGGGGGAAGGCGCGGCGGTGGAGTCGCTGGTGTTTTTGGACGATGGACGGCTGGCGGTGGCGACGGCGGACGGGCTGCCTTTCATTGCATCTCTCAACATGGGTGAGGGTTCACGTAGCGATGACCCAACCGTCGAGCGCGAGCTGATCGGCGCCGACTGCGATGCCGTGCGCTGCCTGAGCTGGCGAGTGGGCCAACTGTGGGCGGGTGGCGACGACGGGGTGGTGAGACGGTATATGGTGTAAAGCGGGTTGTGGCACGGAGTTGTAAGCCACTGCGCGGTGTTAGACCTCCTGTAGGCAGTTGTTCCGCAAGGACACAGGCAAACTCATTGTATCTTAACTCCCCGACGTGCGTGTATCTCTAGGATTTTCATGAGCGCTCGGACTTGTACTCAATAACAACTCTTGTATGTGCACACTGCAGATCCAGCAGGGCGCTACCCTAAAACCCCGGGCACACGACGGTCTCCGAGCTCTCGGGGAGGGCGCTGGGGACCGCGGTGCTGTAGAGTGCGTCCTTGCCTTAGCCTTGACTTCACGAAAGCAGGCACTGCGAACAAGCGTCCTAAACGAGACACACGAGACCCAGAGTCAGACCGCCGGGTTCAGGGACGCAGCGACTTTGTACAGTCCACCTACCGGGAGTTGCTCGCTCGCGCGAGGCCAAGCCGTATGATGCTGCCGCCCGTGCATCCAGTCCAGGGGAGACTCCGTATGGATCGGCAGGGACTCTCACTGAGCGCGTGGCACGCAAGACTTAGAGCGAAAAGCGGGCGCTTATAAGGGCCAGGAAGGCTCAGAAGCATTTAGCAGACCTGCAAGTACACAATCTTCCAGCACTACCGTCGACCACACGCTTCGCTTGACAGTCATGCGCTTCCTCACCCTCCTCGCCCTCGCCGGTGCAGCTGTCGCTGTGAGTCTTAACCTTCCATTTATCTCCACCTCATCGCCATGTCCCCACCGCGCATTTTCCGTCTCTGACTGATATATTTCTCCAGATGCCCGCCGCAGACCTCGCAGCGCGCGCCACGCCGTGCATGCCCACGCCCGTCGGCACGTTCACCGCGACGCGCGTCTACCACACGACGGTGCCGACGTCGCCGTACCTCATCGATGTCACGACGCTCATAACATGGACGCAGCAGTGAGTTGCATGAGCCTCATATGGCAATATGCGGTGGCTGACGACTGTGTAGGAGCGTGTGCACGACGACGGCGTGATTCAGATGTACGTGATATTGCGGGAGCGGAAGATCACCTACCCAGGAAGGGTTGTGAGTTATCCTCGTATCCACGCAGACTCTGTGGTACAAATGGATATGCAGCGTTCCCAATGAGCCTGTCCTTTGAGTTCCTTCTTTAGAGCAGACAACGCTTTGCGTGTACCGGTAGGTGCCTCATAACGAAGCCCGAACGTTCAAGATCCATTAGCCCACATCACATAACCCACTGCGCCTCGTCTCAAAAGCTGCGCCTATATCACACATGTATCTACAACTTGAACAACTTCGCTCCCGACGCACTCGCCACAATTGCCGCATTTTTCCTCGAGTAGAGGATATGCAGCCCGATACACAAGACAGTCACCATGATGAGTAGTGCGGCGTTTGTCCAGTGTCCTGTCGGGTATCCTCGCAACGCTTCGTCGGCTTTGTATATCCACACCCCGACGATCTGACCGGGCGCGCCGAAGGAGATGTTCATCGCGACGGCGAGGCCGGTCGCGGAAGTGGAGTGCATATTCGAGGAGAGCCAGCCGAGGAGCGGCGGAATGCACGCGAAGGCGCCGCTGCATGCGATGATGAGGGCACCGTATCGGCTCTAATAAGCACCCAAATTCAGTGATGCAGAAAAGAGGCGGAGAGCAGACAGCACACCTTGTAGTCGTCGGCGGGCAGGGCACCAGATACAATGAATCCGATGGCACCTATGAAAGCGAACGCGGCAGCGAAAAGGCCTCGACTAGAAACCCGATCAGTCAAACTACAGGAGAGTGCGCCTCGAGTTTGCATACCGATTCAACTTGTCCGCGCCGTAGGCGACTACGACTTGCACAACATATGCCACCGCATAAGGCGGAACGGTGAACAATTGCGCGTTCAGTGACGTGTACCCTAAGCCTGACACTATTGTCGGCGCAAAGAGCGACATGCTCGCAAATGGTGCCGATATCCCAAAGTACGCCTGGCGAGGGAAGTGTGTTAGCATCGCCGCCTGGCCCAGAGCGAGTAGCACTGCTGCTCACGATGTAGTGCGTCCAAAGCCTCAAGTTGAAGACCGTCTCCTTCGCGTCTTCCCACGTCAAGCCCTTGCTGCTTGCCTTGGAGCCACTTGCGCGTAAGCGCGTCGCCACCAGCTCGCGCTCTTCTTCGCTGAGCCATTTTGCTGTCTCCGGGTAATCCGGTAAGAGGAACAAAATGGGCAGCGCAAGGCCCGCTGAAGGTATGCCCTCAAGGATGAAGAGCCAGCGCCAGGCCGAGAGGCCGTGTACGTAGTCCATGTGCGAGACGCCGTACGCGATGGCGCCGCCAAATGCACCAGCAAGTGTGGCGGAAGCAAGGATAAGTGCGACGCGCAGGGAGCGCTCCTCCGGGCGGTACCAAAAGGTGAGGTAGTAAACTAGGCCAGGGAAAAGGCCTGCGTTGGGGAGTAAATAATGATGGACATGGTGAGCGGTTGATCGACACACCTGCTTCGAAGATACCCAGTAATGTGCGGACAACGACGAGGGAGGCGTAGCTATGCACACCGCCGAGGCCGGTTGTGATAACACCCCAGGAAAACATGAGGAAGGCGATCCATCTCTGCATCTGCAGTAAGTACGACGCCAACATGTGAGCACCAAGACACACCGACGGCCGCAGCTTCTTCAGCAATACGTTGGAAGGGACCTCAAATAGCCCGTAGGCCAGAAAGAAGATCATTAAAGATATGCTATAAGTCTGTCAGTCATGCAAAAATAAGGTGTGAGCACGCGTACTGACGTGTATTCGTAGCTCGTGAGAGGAAGTTCAGTCATCAGGTCATGGCCGGCCTCCTTGTTCATGATCTTAGCATTGCCTGAGTGAATATATGTTAGTCCAGTCGATCTGCGACCTGGGAAGCGCACCACGCACCAATGTTCGATCGGTCCAGGTTACACAAGAGGTAGATGAACGCAGACAAGGGGACTATCCGGATATCCGTCTTCAGCAATAATCTTCTGTCTGCTGGTGTGTTGAACTGGGACGTTTCCTCGTCTCCCTGTTGTTTTTACTTTCAGCGCTGTCTACCCTAAAAAAATCAGGATAACTCACAACGACCTCGTCAACCACCTCCGAGCTGGACTCGTGCGTCTGCTGTTTCTCGTAGTCCATCGTACGCTTCTCGTGGTCCATCCTACACTTGCTATGTGGCTCGTAGTCCGTCGCGTGTTCAGGTCCTCTACGTTATCGCCTCTGCTTCGACTTTTCTCAAGGAGCAGCTGCGCGAGAGAGATCCCGAGATGGTGGACGGAGGAGACGAGCTGTCTGGCAAGTGCCTGTCATCTTAGCGGGCTATCTGTAATTCGAAAATAGCCAGCATCGTATCATTCGCGCGCGCGCCGGTCAAAGAGGACGGACGTCGGACCCACATAGCTCCCGGTTCCCCAACGAATGGCTGACCCCGCATCTCATCACATGGATGAATCGGCCCGTGGCCGGAATCAAAAGTGGACCTACTTACAACGTTAGACAACGTTAACGTTGTCTGCAAGAGGTAGCAGATCTCTGGATCTTGAATTCTGACGTCTCGCGTGCGCGCTCCAAGGTCCAGACCAGAGATGGACCATCACCACGTTACCTTCCATATTCGGTATGCGCCCCGAGCGCTGCCGCCGAGCGAGTTGGTTGGGAGCAGGTTGGGAGAGGTTGGGAGGAGTTGGGACGTTGGAACCGTCCGAGACGTCTCGCTGAAATCATTGCAGAGGGTGTTATAATTTTGAGCGGTGTCAAGTTCGACGACTGCTGTAGCCGAGCGCTATAGCGTGCTACTCAGTGGAGAGTATGATGAGAGTAGGTGAAGATAGTCGGAATGTGCGCGTGAACGCGGTTGTGATAGCTGTAGACGAAGACGCAACGCAACGCGAAGCCAGCCTGAGGGCTGAGCGGCTGAGCACAAGCCAACACCGTGACAGCGTCAGCAGACCAATGACGTGAACATCCCCAAACGGGGGGGGAGGGGGGTACAGCCACCTCTGGCACGCGAGACGTCAGGATTCAAGATCCAGAGATCTGCTACCTCGTGGTTGTCTGTACGTTGCAGTTGACCCTCGCCACGCCGGTTATTATATCTTGGTAGTTCTCTTGTAGGTTGTCCTGGCCATGACAGTCTTGACCGCTCCGTACCATGTCTCCGACGGCCTCACATGCACACCTGGACCGTGAATGGCCGTTATATAGTAGTGATGATACGGTACTCGGAAAAGCACCCTCCATCCGTATTGCAGGACAACATGGGGTGAATCGTAAAAGCGTTCGTTATGTCGAAAGGTACAAGAAGAGATTCCGGTGTAAATAGATCCAAAGTACCGTATATTTCGTCCGATATTCTCTTCGTCACCTCTGTTCTGGCCTGCCTGTTGCTTGCATGCGCAGGCTACCTATCGCCAGTATGTAGAGGTACCATCGCTTTACTGGCTTGTTGCGCCGTAGTACGGAGCCTGCTGGCCGGGCTGGATAGCGCCGGGCGCCGTGTATATGGGCTCGTAGGCGCCGTTGCCAACATCTAAAGTCACAGCAAATGGAGAAGTGGCGAGGCAGGGCGTGAAAGTCAAGGTGTGGAGATTACGGCAAGGAAAGGAATGAGACATGGCAGATGAAGAGCAAGGAAGGATAGAGTTCAAGGGAGTCAAAGAAAGGCAAGTCAGAAAGGAGAGATGTATGAGGTAAAGAGAGAAATCCGTCAGCAGGGTGATCATCGGAAAGAACGAACGAAGACGTACATTGATAGCCACCGTTGCCGTAGCGCTCCTCGGCGCGCATCTTCTTGTAGATGAGCCAGAAGGCGTGAATGTGGCCTGGGATGTAGCCGAGGCTGTGAGGTGAGGTTAGTGGGAAGTTACATAGGGACTGAGCAAATGGTTGGAGAACGACGATTGTTTGAAGGGTTGGTTGGGTTAGTGAAGGGGAAGTGACGAGAGGCATGCCAGCCGCGGAATGGAATGGGGTTGGTTCACGCCGAGAAAACGAAAGTGCAGAGAATGCGATAATGGAAGTTGCAGGATGACCACAGCGGGATGGGTATCCGCGGCGCGCTGTGCCAGCGACGCGAGGCCAGCGACGCGAGACAGCGAGAAGGGACGCACAGTGTTAGGCAGATGTTGATGAGCAGGTCGCAGCTGCAGCCCGTGATGAACGCCGCAGCGGCGGGCGGAAAGAGGATGGCGACCTGCGGAGGGGTAAGCGTCATTCAGAGAGAGGGTGAGGGGTGAGAGGAGTCATTGAGTGAGAGTTGTTGTGTGAACGGTGAGGGTAAGGGGGGCCACCGCGAAAGAGATGTTAGTGAAGTGAAGGGGTTCATCAAGGGGAGGATATCACGGAGGAAACGTAGTCGTGAGATCTGAAGCAAAGCAGAGACACGCACGATGATAAGGAGAACGTCGGAGGACTTGACCATTGTGAAGGTTGGTAACGGTGGGGTTGGTGTATGGGTTGGGTATTCAGATGAAGAGGGGGCTGGCGTCGAGAGTGCGAGTTGGTGTCAGGGGAGCTAAGACGTCGGTAGCAAGGGCGTTGATGATGGTCGAGGGCAAGGTGCAAGCGCGTGCTGACGGTGACTCGGTGTGATGCACAGCGCCTGGGCCAGTTCCTGACGATGACGTACGTCAAGCGTGGGAGATTTGATAGTCATTGTTCTCTCAAAGTGGTGTACACCGCAAGTTCTTATGTAGACTTCCAGCCTCCACTTGTCCTGGAATGATGTCTGCTTACAGAAAATCTTTATGGTATTGCATTGGTATCATGAAGGCAGAGGAGGCATATGGGCGAGCATAGTATGGAAGTGTTCATGCGCTGACTGAGTCGTGTACATCGCGTCGCTACCAAGACCAACGTCAAGTAGGCGTTCGCTGAAGGCTGCAAAGAGGCGGATGGTGAGACCATGAAGGTAGTAAACGCAGTGCAAAGCCGGAGCTCGACGGTTCGACAGGAGTGTGACGAAGTTGAACCATCACGTGATAGAAAGCGCGAACAAGCAAAGACGACGCGATGAGCGTATGGCGCGTCTTGTCATGTGCAGCAACCGAGAACACCGTTGAGAGTACTAAGAACAGGAAGACTGCAAGGATGCCGAAGGATGGGGTAGGAAACGACAGTTGCAGTCCAGCTTGCAACCCATTTGGTGGACGAAGCTAAAGGTATGTGCGGGCGAGTTGCGGCAGTCAAATAGGACCGTAGGACACTGATGCGATGGGGGTTAAGGCATGTTGATAGCCGGAGTGAGATGGAGGGGCAGGACATGGAGGAGCCCAGAAATACAACGTCAATGCAGTAGTCGGTGTCATTCAATAGTAGTGTAGTATGGAGCTTGTGCTCGAGGTGAGATGACCTGATTGGGGAGCGGACAATTACGAACTTTAAGATGTAGATCTATAACGCACCAGTGTAAACCGCCTCGCGAGACATATGAATGCTGCAGTGCCGTCGCCAGGCCGCAATCGGCGACCTACGCTCTGAGCGTGTCCTCGACTGACAGGCAACATCGCACCCAGTTGAGGCTGCAAAGGAGCATCAATGACTGGCAATTCTGCAGAGAATATGACGATCACGATCTCGGAGAGACACAGGCGAAGCGCTGCAGTTTTCGGAATGAGGGCAGCTGCACACGATGCGATCCGACGATGCCGCGAATGCAGCATCATGACAGCACATCCGAAACGTGCATAAGGGGCGCTATTGAGGCGATCAGAGCATCGAGCAACAATAAGGGAGAGTAAGCCAGTTGAGGACTCGATAGTAAGCACAGCTCGCTCTCGGGACGGTGGTGTGAATCGGGTGAGTTGAGGCGCAGAACGCCACATATATAGCAAATGTTATGCGTTGTTGACCATCACCATCAGATTCACTGCAGCAGCGAAGACGGCCGACCACTCTTGACCTTATACTTACATCGAGCGCCCGTGTTGCTGCCGCTGTTCCTGTTGAAAGCCCCCTCTGCATCGCTGACTTCCTCGCGTATACAGCCGCACCCTCTGGCATTGCTTTTTCATCCGGGCAGATCAGAGCCCATCTGCCCCATAACGCATTCCCCCACCATGGCGGAATCCCCCTCGGCAAGCGCAGTGAAGCTCACGTACGCCCAGCGCGCGAAGCAGGCCCAGAGCGCCAGCAAGTCCCCCACCACCGCACCAGCATCTGGCCCTCCCCCGGCCGGCACCGCAGCAGCGAACAACCGATCGTCCGGCGCGAGCACCATCTCGACGTCCAGCGCAGGCAGCACACTCCTGTCCTCCTCCAAATCCTCCGCCTCCGTGTCGTCCGCGACTGATGCGTACACCCCCGCATCCTCCGTCGTCGCCACAACCCGACCCTCGTCGCCCGCGTCGCAGCCGAAGGCGCTGAACGGGGACGCGCAAAATTCTCCCGTCTCGCGTGGCGCGTCGGCAGTGTCGCCGCAAAGATCACCCAGCGTGAACGTCTGGGCGCTACGTAGGGAGCGCCTTTCCGAACGGGCTTCCCCCTCGACCTCTTCCCCCGCTGCACCGAGCACGCAAAACGAAGACGACGATCCGTTCGTTGTGAAGCACAGGCCGAATCACTGGACGAACCAATGGAGTCGATCAGTGGCGCCGCTGCCTACAGTCGAGGATAAAGAGAGCTGGCCGGAGATCGGGACGACTCTTCCCTCGGCCTCGACCAGCGCAACTGGGGGCGGCCACGCAAGGTCGTCGACGAGCGGAGCGTCGCGGGACGAGGAGGCGCCTCGAGCTAGTAGTTCGACCAGAAAGGGTACGTTGACACTTATTTTGGCCGTGGTTCTGCGCAAATTACATGTCCATTCAATCATCACCGGGTTTCGAGCGGGAACGCTGATCGCACTACCAGGCGAGAAAACAAAGTGGATACCGATCCCGGCAGAAGAGCTGCAAGCAGCTGCAGATGCGAACCAAAGGCGTCAAGGACGCACTCCTCAAGCTCGAAGTACCATCCGAGCATCTCCACACGCCGCTGGACCCTCTTCCATGTACTCCAGAGCACCATCGGCGCCTGGGTCGCGTATGTCCTCGGTCCCTCATAGCAGGACCCATTCAGTGATCCACTCCCGAAATCAAAGCCGAGTTGGCAGTGTGCACAACAGCCCCTTTGTGGGCGGCACGGCTTTACCGGATGGAGAGGGGTCCAACAAAGTCAACGGCGCGCCGAGCACGAACGGTACGCTGAACCCGAATTTTGCATTCGGGTCCGTGCGTTCGTCCGCGGAGACATCGCCTCGAGTGCCCGCGTATGAAGGGCACGGCTATCACCTATCTCTTAATGCCCACCCGTTCTACCCTTCGAGTGTGCCGCCATCGCACGAGTCCCCCTACTCGTCGCACGCGCCGAGTCCTTATCCACCGCCGCCCATGGGCTACCCATCGCATAACCATTCTCCTTCCTACTCGACGCACGGGATGTCGCCGGCGTTCTCGCTCCCTCCACATGCGTTACCACCGAATGGGATGCCCCCATATCCACCACCGCCGCCATTCATCAACGGACAGCCTCTGGCGAATGCACCCTTCGCGCCATATCCGTACGGGGCGCCGCCGTCAGCGCATGTGGCACCACCGCCCGCCCACGGGGCGCCCCCATCTGCGCACGCACCACATGCATCCATCGAGAACCAGATCCTTGTGTCCCATACGCCGGGGGTCGAGGCAGGATTGCAGGCACCTGCAGCTGCGTCGGGAAAACCTCCTGCGCCACAGGAATCTGCTGCGGTGGCTGGCTATCGCAGCATCGCGGACAATGACAGGAAACCTGTCGTTGCCTTTGGCAGTATCGGTCCTGACGGGACGCAGCTGAACGGGCCGTTGAGCCCCCAGCAGACGGGTGGTGCGCGCGTGCCGTCGCCGTCTTTGACTGGGATGGACAAAGCGTTCACGCAATTCACTATTGGTGTCAAGCGAGGGGAGGCGCTGAATGGAAGCGAGAAGGAGAATGTGCCGGTTGCGGGGGATCGGGAAATCATTGACCTGACTGGTCAGGAGCCTGCGGCGGATGCTCCAAAGTGGCATTTTGGATCCACGGCGGAGTCGGCTTCGGGGGAAACGCGCCAGGCAGTCGCTGCGAATGGTACCGCAGCCGCCGTGGATGACAGCGCAGGTGCGATGCCGCGCGATGTCTCCAGCGAACAACCGCTGGATCAGGAGGGCAATGCGCAACACGGACAGCGAGTGCCGACGAGCGGCAGCGCTGACACGGATTTGGAAGTCAAGGACTTTGGGTATGGGTTTGGCCACCACAGCGGCACCGGACACGCTGTCATCGCTACACGCGAGGGCCTGAAGCGGCGTGAGCAGGAGCGGTTGTATGAGGTCGAGCGGATGCAGGTGGACCGGCGGGAGAGAGACTTTAGCAGTCCAGAGTTCGCGCCGCGTGGCCGGCGTGGGGGCGGGTTCGTCGACCGCCCGTATCGTGGGCGCGGGCGCGGGGGGCGCGGGTTCCGGGGTGCGCGCTACGAGAGAGGAGGAGGCCCCGTGGTGCCGCGGCAGCCGCCGTCGCCGTATAACCTCTCGCCGGTGCCGCCATTCCAGCCATTGATGATGGGGGAGTCGCCGAGCGGGATGTACCCGCCATATGTGCCGGGCTTTGACGCATTCGCACCCCCTCTCCCTCCCGTGCCGCTTCCGCCACCGCCGCCTCCAGCGCATGCGGTGCCGCCGGTGGCGCAGGGCGGGATACCGTTCCCCTCCCCCATCACGCTGGTGTCGTTCCCTCTGGACCCGACGCGGTGGTGGCTCCTGGGGCAGCTGGAGTACTACGTTAGCCCGCAGAATCTGGCGACGGACTTCTTCCTGCGGCAGCGGGTGAGTTTGTCTTTTGCTTGCTACGCCATTTTTACTAATCGAATTGCAGATGACTCCAGAAGGGTGGATACCTATTCAGCTGTTGGCGTCCTTTAAGCGCGTCCGTCAACTGACGACGGATATCGCGCTCGTGAGGGACGTGTTGGCGCTGTCTCGTATTGTCTACGTGCAGGGAGAATGGGTGCGCCCGCTGGCCTGGCAGCAGTATGTCTTGCCGGCGCAGCCGCAGGTGATCGAGACGCCACAAACGTCTTCATTGCAGTCATCGTCCCCGCCGCAAGACGGTGGCGTCGCTGAGCATCCGACCGAGCCATCGACCGAGGAGCAGAAGGCTCCTCAGCCGCAGCCGTCACCGGAGGAGCACGAAGAGGAGGAAGAAGAGGACGTCGTGTTCGTTCTTGGGAACGAATCGAGCTTCACGCCAGCGTAATGCACACCCCGTCCTCCGCTTATTCTATTCTGTAACGCGCACCACGCCACTGTGCACCTATACACTGTCACACCCGTTATGCTTCACGACTGCGATACAAGTAACCCACTTTCTTGAACCTTTTTACTCGAGCAACGTCCTTCGGGCGACTTTGTGCTCCGCATGTCCTTTCCACGACCACAGCTACAACCCCATTACTTGCCTATCACAATCACCTCCTGACGACGATCGACCATGTATCTCCTCTGCTTTCCTGTACTTCTTTATAGCTGACCTTTCATCCCTTTCTTCCTTACCTAGTGCTCGTGCTGATCAAAAGTACTTTTTGTTCAACTTTCATGTTGATGCTTTTCTCCTTTTTTCTCTGCTGCATCATACTACACATACACAGAGTCTTTGTCGTCCGCATTCGGGTTCGTACAACAGGTCTACACACATATCTCGTACCGTACAAGTATATCCGAATAGCGGTTAATAAGTGATTGTATGGGGCCCGCAGGAGCGGGTGCGCGCATTTACATGGTGACTGAAGTACTGAAAACTTTGAGGTCTAGATCTGCACGAACGCAACATGCAGTAGGGAGCAAGTCGCACGAGGCCCACCATTTTATTGAGCTGCGCCTTGCTCAGGTTCTGCCACAAGCATGGAAGAGTCTTCCTCCTGGACTTGAGACTTGTCCGTGCTCTGCGCGGCATCTTGCTTCGCCTTTGGATCCTTCTTCGCTGGTGTGATGTCCGCGAGGAACAAGCGAAGGCTCATCGCCCTGCATTGATAGGTCAGTCACATTCAGCGAGAAGCGGGAAGCGAGCCACTACGCACGACTTGGCCTTTTTGTCGACCATAAGCGACACGGACACCTCTGATTTCCAGAGGGGCAGTATGAGCTCATGAGTTAGGCTATCACATCGTGTCAGACCGCGAATTAGATAGGTAATCACAGACACAACGTACTTGATTCCTTCCCACTCTTCAGGCGGTATCCGCATGACATGGCTGCCGGTAGCTTGAAGACGTAAGATCAGGTGTACAATATATATAAGTGCACGACTTACTTCGTGACTCGATTGATTTCCTGAACGCGTCCTGGAACTGATCGCACCGGGGGAAATATGACAGCAGTAGCGACTTCAGTACGGCCAAGTTGCCCTGCATGATTATCGTAGGGTCAACGTAGGAGATTACGACAGGAAGACCCTCGCCGAGGATGCGGAACTGAATATCTGAAGAGGCGCGTAAGTGATCAGACCATGATAAAAGCAGCCAAGAAGGGTGTGGACATGATGCGTACCGTCCTTGGAGACATAGTTTCCGCCTTGCCGCTCGAAGACCTTTGTGCCACCATTCATCAAACGCAAACGACGGTGATCGTTGTGCAGAATAACCTCGCGCGCGAGGTCATTGGCAAGGTACATAGTCCGGATAGTGGGCTTGTCTGATGCCTCCAGGTCGGGTGGCGGAAGTGGGGCGCGGATGAGCACGTTGCCCCGCGGGAAGGTAGGAAGAAGCTTGAGATTTGCCCTGCAATGATACGGTTAGTAGGGGTGTTGTCGTAGCAATAATCGACTTGATACGAACAAGCAGGCAGAAAGCGTCGGATCATCCTCGCGGAGGAAGGTGTACGGACTCTCCTTGTACGTCGGGTCGTCCTTGAGCGTTTTCTGCTTCTTCAATGGGCGTGCGGTGGAGGACGCGGGTTTACTGTCAGTGGTTGTAGCAGGGGCGGCATCATCGACTTTCAGACGTTTAGCACCCTTCGCCTCGTCATCTGGCTCTGTTGATGCCGGGCGCTTCGCACCTGTCATCTCGCTTGCCTGTGCCGTAGATATAAGCGTCGATTGATCCCCGGCCTGAGCTTCTTCGACTGCATCTTCTGCCATATCCTCCATGTCAAAGTCTGTCTCCGGTATGCCGGCAGCCGCCCCGGCTTTCCGCTCGAGCACGGCGACAAAGAAGCCGCCAGTGTCCTGGAGGTGTGGGTAGATCCGCATGCAGCGCTCGAGGTGAAAGTTCTCGGTAGGTGGGAAATGGCCGGGTGTGAGGGTTTGCTTGAATCGTGGGGGCTTCACAGCGGTGATGCTCGGCGTCTCGGACTCAGCCAAAGGAGTGTCTGATGCACCCTCGGTCGTAGCAAGCCCGATAACGGGTGCTGGGGCTTCACCAGCCGGCGCCAGGGATTCGGCAGCGGGGTCGTTTTGCCCGGGTCCGACATGGGCCTTGTACTCTTCCCAAGTCTTGAAGAGCCTGAGCTCCCTCACACCTTTCCCCTGACCCGTAGGGATATTCTCCCCGCATATCCAGGTAGTGAGGCCAGGCCTGCGTTTGAGAGCGGGTAGGTGACTGGAGGCATCCACGAGCTCAAAGTCTAACGAGGTGAGTGGCGGATAATATACTATGTAGTGGATATACACACCTCGATTAGCGGCCAACGCCTCCGCGATGACGGCCTCGTTCTCCATCGGATTGAGCGAGCATGTCGAATAAACGATGCGAGAGCCGGACTCGGGGGAGAGCATCTGCATAGCGCGAGCGAGTATGCGCAGCTGGAGGCTGCGGATGGTCGTAAGCCTTTGTCCCATTCTCGACCGAAGCAGCACGTACCTGTGCAACCCGTTCCCATCCGCAACCGTCCATGTCTTCCAGATGCCCAAGTTCTTACGAAGCGTCCCGTCTCCACTGCAGGGCACATCACCGAGGATCCGGTCAAATGTGAGCATGCGGAGGCGTTCATCCTTCTGCCCTTCTTGTTCGCCCTTCAAAAGCGTCCAGGCGGGCACGCGGATGCCGGGGTACCGGCTCGCGTCGAGGTTCGTAACCATGAGGGCTGGGCTAGGGAGGCGGGCGCTCTGGTGGATGAGCAGGTGCGTACGTTTGGCGTCGGAGTCGTTGGCGAGTAACAAGCCTGACGGCAGGGGAAGCAAGTCGTCCTCAGCGGTCGGATCGGGAGCAGAGTGGAGCATTTCTAGCAGTTGGGCGGTCTGAAGTGATGATAAGCTTGGTATCTTCGTAGTGCAAAAGGCGTACCTTTGAGCCTGGTGCTGCACACAGGTCTATCACCTGCAGTTAAACAGTGAGTACGCGCATGAGATCTGGGGGCTGGGACGCACTCGATGCCACGGCTTCACGTCTAGGAACAGCGGGGGAAGCATAGAAACTGCTTCTTGCCGGGAGATGTTGCCCTGCATTGCGTGAGGCTAGACCCCGAAAGCAGAGGCAGAACATCGTACAACTTCCGTCTCGCCGACCAGGAAGGCGTGGAACTTGCGGAACTCCTCTTGTTTGCGCAAGACCTTCTTGGGTACGTTGACTTGCCAGGCCAAACCCTCAGGGAACCTGTGGAAGATCATGAATCAGTGGGGAATGGCTCGCAAGGGATCAGTAAAGCTCGTACCATGGAATCTGCTCCGGCGGTGGAATCTCCTTGTCTTCGAAAACGACGTTCTGAAGGTGCGGAACATAATTCTCAACAATAGTATTGTTCAAAGTAAGCGCTGTTCTGTGACATGACGGAGGGAACATGCGTTAATAGACTTGGATACACAGGTGAAGAGCACGCACGACCGATTCCCTGTCACCCGGAACGTAGTGGGCAACGGTTTTCGGAACGCTTCAATGAGACTATCCCATTCGGCGTCAAGATCCTCTCCGAAAAGGTTCTGCGCCTTGTAGTACTTGAACATGTTCTGGTTGTTCATGTCCAGCGGCGAGCCACCGTTGATGTCCCAAGAATCCGTTCGCTCCGTACGCTCATTGTTGCGCTTGTTATTCTTCTGAAACTTCTGGGGAGCAGAGCTTGCTGAGTATCTCCAGCATTAGACGAGGAGATTGGTGATCTAACCTTGTTTTTGCCCATGATCAACCAGGAGGAAAGTACAATGGAACCCGATCGGGGATCGATCACGAGCAGCCAGGCTGCCAGCCTACTTGCTTTCCCCATTCGGCCTCGGCCGGGCCTACAAGAGCCTACAAGTACATTCACAATCTCTGAGCGTTATGGCCAAGTCATAACATCTGCCTCCCAGTCCATGTCTTCCTTCCAATTGGCAGTATGATATTGTCGATGAGGGCAGTAGTACGTTGTATGACCGGTACCGGGTAAGTTATGTACTTCGTGAACGAAGCGCAAGAAAATAATGATAAAGTAAAATAAAGAATAAGAGCGATACGGGTCGACTAGCTGACGATATAACGGAAGGTGCGAGCTGAAGGAAAGTGGACAGCAGTCGTAGCGCAAGAGAGCTTGGGACAGTGGATGCAGCGAGGCGGTATGCGATGGCTGGGACTGAAGAGCAGATATATATTCCTTGTGTCCTGCGACCGGCGCAAGGACGCAGACGGCGGTCTGCCTTATATTATGTTGGTGGAGCTGAGCGCCTTCAACAAAATCACTTCTTGGACTGTAAAGGATAGTAAGCGACCGATGAAGAAACTGAGAGAGGGGTTTGCCTTACTTTGTGTTATTACTGCCGCGGTGGCACGCGTGTCCTGTGAACGATGAATTGACGATAGATATCAAACAACCAGAGAACTCACGATAGCACAGATGAGATGCGGGTGCACGACTCGCTTCTTCGGCGAGTGTTGCACGTGTAGGCCTTTGAAGACCTCCAGAAGATCTGTCGGAGATATCAGTAAAGAGCGTCGTGCCTGGGCCTCTGTTACGAACACTTGGCGATATGCTTTGCCTCGTTCGGCCGCTGTCTATACGAGGTCACGAAGTCGACGAACTTGACGTCAGCCTTGATCTTGCTCTCTAGGATGTCGAGTTTATTGAGGAACAAGATGAACTCGACATTCTCAAGCAGCCGATTGCTACAAAGCTGGCGCCAGAGTTCGAGGGTGTCGGCCTGTAAGGTAGTTAGCGAACATAGTCCGTTCAGTCAGATCGGCAGCTTACCAGGCGATTGACACTGCTATCCTCGACCAGAAACTGGTCGAAAGCGGATATCGGGGCCATGAAGGTCACAACGTGCACTGCGACACTGTCAGATCGTGTACGTCTTCGCGCTTTGCAAGCTTACCATCGTCAAAGTACTGCGCCCAGACAGCTGAAAGATGTAAACCAATGGGCTTGCTGGTCCGAAGAACCACCACGCACCTCTTTGACTTCTGCTGCCGCCGACGTCGTATATCGTCCAAATCTTACCGTTCTCGAAAGCTGGGTTTCTGTTAGACGATTTGGAAGCGGGGCAAGCTGGTAAATTGCGCACCAGTCTCCAGGACTATGTGGTGCTCCTCTGGCCCCACAGTGTGTACTCGTGCGCGTACAATGTCGTCTGAAACAAAGGTGAGCTGCATCGGAACGCTCATTCCGAGGCACGCACCAGGCGTCGGCTTGTAGCCTGCTGCCGCTATCCGAGCCACATCGTCGAGAAAGCTGAAACGCGGTGGCGTCCTCAGTAAGCACATTTGTAGGCGCGATTGATGTGGGGACGTACAATCCGGGCTGCTCCCGGAGGGCTAATCGCCGCTCGTCGATGATACGCTGAACAGTGGGATGCTCCCAGAACGCGACGATATCCGACGCACAGGCGGCGAGGATGTGTCGGTTCTGCTCGTCCTCGACTACCTCTGGTGGACGCGGTGCGCTCTCGGATTGCCGCCGAAAGCGCATGAGGCCGCGCCAGCCCTGCCCGGAGCGTACGTAGACCTCGGGCGCCCTGGGCGGGGCGAGCGAGTTCGGCGTGACGTCCTCAGTGGGCGGGGCTTCGTGGTGTGCGTTGGATCCGCTGATGTGCCGCGTCCAGCTCTCCTCCACACGCTTGAGGGGGCTCAGCTTCATGCATAGCCGGCGTACATCGTCAATCCCTGAACTTGATTCCTTTGACCCGCTTGACGAGGGCCGTAGGGATTCGTCCGAGCTGACAATGCCCACGGCGAAGTTGACATGCCGGACGAGGTTCAGGTGAATGATCGGGCGCCATGCATCACTCTGCGAACGGCTGTTGGCAAGGCGTACACGCGTACACGACGATGTGAAGTAACGCACCTCGGCATCGAACGCATTGGGCGCAAAGTGCAGCTGGAAGTTCTTGAGCATTGTAGACTTGCCCGACTCTGCCTGCCCTGAGCGAATGTTAGCAGCGGCTGTATGTGGGGAGTAGGGGACGCACCAAGAAGGAGGATCTTCACGGAGGACTTCTTACGCGCTTCGCGCTCGGTGCGAAGCTGCTGGTCGATCGCCTCGCTGGTGCGCTTCGCCTCCTCCTCCTGCTGTATGCGCACCAGACGGTCGCTCTCCGTCTCATCGGGAGGGACGGTAGGCGGGGGCCATATCGCGTTCGTGTTACGTCTGACGCCGGGCATGGACGCGCGCGGGATGCAGCTGTGGTCGTTGGGGACGTCGGGGCACAGGCACCGTGATCGTGAAAGAAGTCAAGAGCAAGCTGGCCGCGGCTGGGGCAAGTACAAGTCCGGTGAGGGGGTGAGGTACAAAGCGGCGTCAAATTCGGATGCCGTGCTAGAAGTTGAAAATGAAGAAGCGAAGGGGAAGGCAACAGAAGGCAACGCGCTGCCTCGGGTTTGCAACCGCATCATGTCTATGATCTTTCACCGCTGCGCATGGCGCTAAGGCACTTTTGGACATCCGAGGCCCGAGAGAGAAGATCAGTTCGTCAGCCGCCGATGCATCGATGGCCCCGAGCATGTCTGTTGACTTCTACTCGACGATCTTCTCACCCCCTGACCATTCTTCTGCATCGGGGATAACTGCAAGCGGTCCGATCCATGCTCGAATACGACAACAAGAACTGAAGCTAAGGGTTGTAGTTCGAGTTGGGCTGCAAACACCGGAGCAACCTCCGACGCAGATTCCTACCTACTGACATCGACAAGTCCGGACCCATCTATGGACGTCTTAAAGTGCCTCGGTGCTCAAGCGCTCACCAGCCCGCTCGACACCGTTCAGACTTCGCCCAACGTTCCTATCATCGCTGCCTTGCGCGACGGTCCAGCTGCTGCTGGCCCTTGTAATGGTCTGGTTCCGTCTCCGCTGATGTTGAGGTTCGCCGAGGGGCCGCCCGACGAGGACCCCGGATAATAGGTGGCGAAGGCAGTTCCCAATGTCGGACAAAATTGGAGATTTCGGACCCCCCAAGTCGGATATTTTGTCGGACAAAACGGCCAGATTGCTCGCAACGTCGAACCCAAATGTCGGACAAATAGTAGAGTGTGGGGGTGACTACCGCCAATTTGAAGCCCGATTTCAGCCCGAATAGGAGAGTTGGAGTACCGGTTGGCCTCCTGCAGTCGCCTGCAGCCGCCTGAACGCGCGCGGGACCTTTCCCAGCGCAAAAAACAAGTCGTCGGAAGTTCCCGAGAGAGAAATATTGAATTTACGCGTCACGTGATAGACAAAAAGGCCGGTCTAGACCAAATGTATGAGGAAAAGTCGGACAAAAAGCCCTCAAACCGGCCCAAAAATGTCGGACAAAAAGCACCCAAAAAGGGGGGTCCGCGGAACTGACCTCGTCGCCCATTATCCGGGGTCCTGCCCGACGTCGGGGTTGGCAGAGACACGCGAGCGATCATGACATGTCGACGCGAATTGTTCTTGTCATTCTTGACGGCCCGCGAAAAGTCCCGCGGCATCTAAAGCGAAGGGCGCTGGACGCCACGACGATGAACACATATCTACGAGCAGCTGGATCGCCAGTCATACTGCCTTGGACTATCAATTGGTATCTGACTGCATGCACTTGTCAGGTAACTTGATCCCTGGCGGCAACCAGGCGGCTACAAAGCCACCCAGTGTTCCTCCTGAATTTTGCCACAATCTTTGAGGCCTTGATGAAGCACAGCAAAAGTCTAAGCTACACGTCGATACAGACTGTTTCTACGTGGTAGTAACTTTGGCAAACGTCACCGGGTAATCTCGCTGTTACTACCAGGTAATGGCCCAACAAACCATTCTGAGTAGTAACGCGGGTGCTACACACTCGCGAGCTCACATGCACTCCTTTGATGGCCCGCTAGCGAGCGCCGGGAAATGCCGACATCGCCAGAGGACGTCGCCGCTGCCGCTGCGAGCGGTGTCGCCGTCTTCAACGCCGCTTTCGTGGCTTTCAGCCTGTCCATCCTCGAAACTAGTCATATCATCATTGTCATTGATTGGAATAATGTGTATAAGCAGTGACAGTAGGACGTTGAAAGTAAGGCAACCGGGAGCGATTGTCCTCCGAGGACGCATCCGTCCTCGACAATGGCATTCCAGCAGTCAGCTCCAGCTGAAGCAGCTTGACTGCCTCATCACTAGAGCCCTGGTCAGTACAAGCTGCGGCTGAGCGTTATGAAAACACACCTTCAGAGCGTGCACCCCTCGACACCCTCGCTGCTGCTGAGCAAACGACTCGCGCGCCGTCGGTCCTCGGCTCTGTCGGGCGCTCTTCTTGAACCTGGATGGCATATCTCCGTCACAGCCCCGACATCGGTCTCGTGGCTCAGTGGATGGCTCGACGGCTGGCTGAGACGGTGCTGTCAAGACTCAAGATCATGAAGACGGCGTCGCGGTGAAAGGCAAGTCACAGTCAGAAATTTCACAAGTTCCCGTTCTGTCCCTGAATGATGGCGGTAACCTGCCTGAGGCCGCGAGCACATGCGCCGGGTTCCGCGGGCCGTGAAGTTTCTACAGGTAAGAAACGACGGCGCTGCGTGTAATGGTTTGTTGAGCCATTACAGGGTAGAAGCAAAACGACATCGCCTAAGAACACCGATACTACTACAAATAGACTGGCAAGTTACTACCACACAGAAACGACCTGTTTCGACGTGTACCCCACTAAGGGCGCCTCGATTGAAATTTATCACGGGCTTCAAAGCGATCCCCGCTGAGACTGCTAGGCGGGCAACCTTTGCAGCCGTCTTTCATGTCTCGCGAGCTATGAAGTCGCTGCAGTCCGCGCTCTGGGCTCGCCCCAGTAAGAAATATTTCAAGGACTCTGTAACATGAGCTGTACGCTACCTAGTGACCGTCGACATCTCCCGCATTTTATATAGCCGATACACAGGGTGGGGCGACCGCCGACAGCGAATCCTGAAGCTGAACCTCGAGTCACGTGATGCATTCTTGGAATTTCCTGAGTCTAGACTCTAGCCAGAGCCGCAGGGCATAATTTAGAGCCTGAAAAAGCGCGTAGTATTCGGCGCGCAGTAGAGTACATTAGTAATACATAGTTCGACACAGGACGTAGCGATAGATAGCCCACATAAAAAGAGACGCGACTCTTTACTTACGAGTCTTTACCGTGCAGTAATACGAAGGAGAGCACATACAGTATCCAGACAATGTCCCATTTAGTACTCCTCGATGGGTCCCAGCCCCCAGCCGCCGTGTTCTGTTTGCATGTGGCCGTATATGCCATCTCCACCGGGGAAGGTCTCCATGCACTGCCAGCAGATATGCGTGTGGCACTGGGTGCAGGTAACGTGGTAGCAGCCCTCGTCGCGCTCGATGGGCACCTGGCATCCGGGACAGCGCTTTGCCCCGTGCGTCTTCATCCAGTCCTCCAGCTCCGCCGCGCCATCGTCCGTGCTGCATCGCAGGCCGCCGTGGTATTCCGAGTGACAACGAGAGCATATGCGGATGAGGCATGCTGGACACTGCAGAGCGGTGCCCTTCGAGGCGTTACGATAGACTTGCCTGCAGTCGGGTGTCGGGCAGTAGAGGAACTCGTCTGGGCGGGCATTGACGTATGCGACGAATGCAGCGTGAATGAGCCTCTCGTGTTCGTTCTGGCTGAGGACAGCGCGCGCGTTGTGGTGATTGATACGCTCCGTGCATTGGCCGCCGTTGCCCAAGCAGGATAAGGGAAAGAGCTTGTTCTCCGCGGACGAGAGTAGGAAGCCACGCATGCACTCCCGACACCACGAATGACCACATCGCAGAGTGACGGGAGACGAGGCCTCGGCAAAGCAGACGGGACATGCGCGAGGGTCGTGGGATGCGGGCGCCTGTCGTCGCTGCTTCGCGCGACGAACAGCCATCAAGGTCTCGTTGTACGCTGTCTCGCCGCCGCGGATGATGAGGGCGCGCTTCTCCATGTCCAGCATCACATCACCGTCTCCAAAGCGCGCTCGAACCGCTATGATATCGGGATCGAGATACAGTGCGATGGCGTCTCCAGAAAGAGGGATGATTCGGAATTGTTGGCTTGTCAGAACCCTGATCTTGGACTCTGAGTGCTGTGGAACGCCTCTCGACGTTGCAGTAGAGGTCCAGACACGCGCAGCTCGTGCCGCGTAGCGTCGGGCACTATGCCAACGTATGGGAGGCGTCTCTCCAGATCCCGAATGTACATACGCCCCTGTGGAAAGACAAAAAACGGATGCCACATGACGCGGTCGTAGTCCCGAAGGACTTGACCACGCAAGATGCGCTCCAACTCTGTCTTCAAGTCGAGGACATCTTGGTGGCTGTCTGCCTTCATACGAACCTGCATGTACCGTCCAGTGCGGGACTCCTTCGCGTAGAAGCCCATTTCCATTCCACGCGAGCGCGCGAGAACACCCAGTTTCGAGAGCGGGTAGGACTTCTTGTCGTAGACCATCATGTCGACGTCGTATAGAACGCTGTAGACTTGCCGTGCGGATATGCGTGTGTGACCGTGCACGCAGGCATCCTGCGATGGAAGGCAGCGCAAGCGGCCTTCGCTTCGGCAGTGGAGGAATACGTGGCCCATGCGGTGATCACGCCAAAGCGATAGGGCGGAGGCTGCAGGGCAAACCTCACAAGTCCACTGCTCTGGCCCAGGTATCGTTCCAGCCCAGACGCTGCGTCCTCCAGCGACGACGCGTAATTGGGCCTCTCCCACATGTACTCCACGGGCGAGCCTAGCGCGTGCATCTCGTCGGCTGTGACGTCCCTCGGTAGACCGACGAACTTCACCGTATGGGTACCTACAGCGGGCAAGCCGTGATGATGCTCTGCAGACGGTTGATAACCGCGAATGGGCTGCGTGGCACTGGCGACAGCGACTTCCGCCTGCACCAAGGTATCATAGCCGGCGTAGATAACGCGAGAGGGCAGCTCCCAGTCCACGCGTACAGTCGAGTCGTTGACTGTCAGCTTCTTGCTGTCGTCTTTGTGAATAGGCATCCTGACATGAGCCTTCGTGCCGAAGATGTCCTTCCCGTCGAGCGCTGCACTCGCCGCCGTGGCGTCCGCCGCGCGAGAGAAGCGGACGAATATTGTACCCCTGGCTTTGCGGTTTATGTCAACGACCAGGCCATAGGTGCTGAGCAGACGAGACAAGTTCTTAAGAGGGACACTGGAGGGAAGGTTGTCCACGAGGATGATAGGGGACTCGAATCCGGTGACAATTTCACACACTTCGAAGCCAGGCAAAAGCTTGACTGTGATGAAGTCCTCGACGTTATGCGCCGTCGATTGCACCTGCATCGAGGTCTGCCGCGACTACGGGAAAATAGGAGTTTAGGCTTGATTTTCAAAGGAAAAAAAATCTACTCACATCTTTGACAGGCGTGTTCACATCGTCGACTGTCGGTCCCGCTGAAGGAAGCTCGACGTCGGGGTCGTCCAGACGAGGATTGGGATCGAAAGGCAGCACGATACGCCGAGAATTGGTTCGCTGTAGCGCCATGAGCCTGCGCAACCCCCGTTCGAACGATCTGCTTACCGGCTGTAAGGGAGGATCGACTTTTTCCGATGCATTGTTGAGGTGCGGCGAACGGTAGTGCGTAACCGTGCCCTGCGTTGAAGGTTCGTCGACGACGGCATGCCTGTATTTGCACGCAATTTCCTTCGCACATCTCCCACGAAGCCAGTCGCGGCAGACCTCCGTCGATGGTGTCCTGCCAGACCCGTACTCGAAGCAGACAGGACGCGGCACAGCACCGGTATCGATATTCGGTTCCATGATCGCACAGTGATAGTCCGAGTTGCAACCTTTTCGACGACCTTCGTGCACAGTTTCGGGCGTCTGGGACGCGTCCATTTCTGTTGCCGCGGTTGGGGGTGAAAGCTGCTGTATTACATCCAAAGCAAGCGACGAGGTACTCGACGTTGCCTGTGAATGTGCGGAGAAGAACTGTGAGGGGGTAAGTATACGTCATTAATAATCAAGGTCGTACTGACCGAATCGGCCTCATCAGACGACTGCCCGGTGTCGAGCCACGAGTTCTCACTTTGGTCGTCCCATAGATGTGCATACGAAGGTGTAGCGGAAACGTCGGAGGAAGCCGGAGAACTTGCGCGAGATGCAGTGTCTGCAGAAAGCCCTCCGACCGTAGCAGGCTTCGGTAAACGAACAGTAGGCTCAGGTGCCGTGAGTGTCGTCCTAGTGGCGGCTGATGGGACCGAATGGTTCATGTCATGATGCGAGTCGTTGTGTGCAGCGTTCGCCCGTCCTGGCGCTGACTGAGATCGAATATTAGAGGATGTCATCAAAGGCGGGGATGTGTCACGCCACGCACAGTATGGTGAGACGAGAGAATTACTTCGCCTTCCTCGCGCTCCTTGCGATCAATTGTAAGGCTAGGCAGAACAAGGGCGGCTTTGTAACTTACCTTCTGCTGATTTGTTGGGGATGCGCCCGTCCTCTGTGGATGAACTCGACTACAATGATCTCCAAATGTGCATGTAGCATTCAAGAAGTGGCGGCATATAGCTTCGGGCTACAATTGAAGCGTTAGCGACCCAAGAGGGTATCTGAACGTTTGGAATAATCTCGTACAGCCACGGCTCCTGGTGTTGGGTGCTCGTCACTCAGTGGATGGATGCGGCGGCAATATTCGCCGTATTTGCATCTTCCCTGAAAGAAATGCTGACACTGCTCGCTGACTTTGGAGCAGTGAGTCCGTGGACAACGCCTGCCATTGAGGCATCTTCGAAATATGAAATCCCGGCATATTTCGCGCGCGTAGACCCCAGCGCAACCCTTAGTAGGGTATATGTCCCCGACAGACGTCCAAGCTTGCGACTCGGCGTGCGCAAAATTGGGAGGGCCGTGTGCGTCAGAGGGGAAGAGAGGTTTTCCCAAATACACGTTGACCTACATAAGAAGTTAGCTCTTTGAAGAAGGTGAAGCGAGTGAGTGCTGAGAACCACAAATTCCACATTGGTCTGAGACTGCTTTATGGCTTCGCCGTCGATGAGAGTACGAGGAATGTTGCGCCTTGAGCGCTGGCATTCTCATGTCGCGAGTCGAAATAATCAAGGACATACAGGTTGCGGTCCATAGGCAGATATCACGACCTGCTGAGGCTCAGACGCCACACGAGGTGCTGAGAGGGGCTTCGGTGGCAGAGGTCGAACCAGCTGCGGAGCCTGTGTTCGCCTTAATATGCCGTGTTCAGCGACTGAGCAGGGGCGTGGTAATCACCTGCATTAGCCTATGCTCGTGGCACGGATTCGCGTGGCCGATTGGCCCCGGTGCTGCGACGGACATGGTGCGGCTGTGTAGACGAGGACGAGGGTGTATAGGGACGCGGCTCAAAGCGTGAACGGGCCAAAAGATGGAGCAAGATGCTTGTGTGGCACAGGTCGTGAGGAGACGAGGGGCAGAGGGAACAAGGGAACAACAGCTACTCAGATGATGGCGAGAGCGAACATTAAGCCTCGAGTCAGCGGTTCGGCTTCCCACGTTGCATCATCGAAGTCACGAGCGTACTAGGCTTACGTAACATTTCTCACAACGACTCTATCTGGCTCATGGCGAGTCACTTTTATTCCGACCCGCAACTCTCAAAGCCCAGGCGAGAATAAGTAGCTGTCGTTGATTAGTCGTAGCGGAGATGTAAGGAAGCCATCTGACGGGCATTTAGTTTCATTTTCATCATTTACAGAACATTCGAAGTTGGCGGGAGTCCAGCCTGATCAGCGCACTTCCTGGAAGGCAACATGAGCGCTGAGCGCTGAGCGCTTGAGCGACAACGCGTTGTCTTTCTTCTGCATTATAGGCCCTAGTGCGAATTCATATTCCACAATAACAAACAGCGTGCTCGAAGTACAGGTAGACGAAAGCGATCAGAGAGCGGTGCGACGAAGTCAGTCCATCACGAAGTAGCAGGTAAGCAGAGCCGATCCGGGATACGCGAGCGACGTAGACCAGTCGTTCGAGGTAAAGCTTGGCGTCGCGCAACATACGTTGCTTGCTGAGAGTGATCGAGGAGCGGCAGAGAACATGCGGAAAGCGATGAGAAAGTTGGCTGCGAGAGAGACATGTTCAGAGCATTTTGCGGAGCGGAAGCGAAAAGATTGCTTGACGAGCGCGGCGTAGAGTTGTTTGTAGTCGTTGGAGTATTGCCAGGATCAGGGAGTGTATAGCCTGCATAAGACCTTGCATATGAAGGCGACGTGTTGCTACTCGTCAGGGATGTGATAAGTCAGGGCGAAGTGTGAAAGATGTACGTAGCACTGACACAGAGGCATGAGCTTGAGATTCGGTATCAGCCGTAGAGAGAACCATAGAAGCCAGTCGGTACAGCTGTCCGCGCATGAACCGCATGACGAAGATCGAGCTCTGTCACACGAAGTCAGCCATACAAAATGATTGCCGCAAAATACGCACAAAGAGGGCACCGAGGGCTACCCGACCGCAGGAGAACACCAGTGAGATCGCAACGAGAGCCATCGGGTGCAAAAGATATCGAGCAAGCGTCAGCGCAGCTGGTAGGTCAACCGAAATCAGGACACTCTGCTTAGAGGCGTAAAGGACAAAGCTGTACTGTTGTTTTCCCCAAACAACGCCTCCAGGAGTCGCCCCGCCCAGCGTGGTGCGCCTTGCTCCAATGATTCCCGCACCTCGTGTGCAGTCGCGTTGATGACAGTCAGTTCGCTGCGAGTGGTGGTGACTAGCTCGTGAAGCGCGCCGGTCAAGCTGGCGGCAGCGAGGTGAGAGTGTTCTTGGGTCACGAGGAGGGCATGGCCATGAGCATGGGCGTCTTCAACGGAGGCGGTGGCGAGGCGCGCAGTGTCATGGAGGCGGACGACAACCTGGATGGATTTGGTATAATGTCAGCATCAATTTGAGAGAGCGAGCAAGGTGTTTACGGTGTGCGCCGTACCCAGCTCGTCGGTAAGTGTGGCCCATGCGCGGTAGGCGTCATCCTGAACATCAATCGATACACGCGCGTCAGGTATGAGAGGACGTGAAGAGGACCAGACAATACTTACCGCGAGCTCCATGGAGACCCGACTGCGGTCCTCGGCGCGCAAAGCAACACCATCCAGAGCTTGCTCGACACGCTCGCTCGCACCAGTCGCCAGCCGTGCGAGTGCAAGCCGATGCTGCATACTCATTGAGCCAGAAGCACTTGGAGATGGCAAGACAACATACCGCATCGTACACGACATTGAGCGCTGCATCCATCTGCCAATAGCGCTTTAGAAAGACCATACGAATCAAGACAAAAAGTTCTCAGCTCACCTGGTCGACCCGAGTTATTAGTTCCATACCATGTCGCTGTTGCGTGATTCGAGGGACAAACTGAAAGCCGTGTATTATTATGAATATTTGTTAGCAGACCGATAGATTCGAGTATGAACCTACTCGCCTCCTCCGCTTGCTGCTTCAAGATAGCTGGAAGATTATGTGCCAACGCGTTGAGATCTTGCGAGAAGTGTGGCCAGGTCACTGAGTGCATTACGCATGCCCTGTGGCATGAGTAAGTTTCCATCGCCCGTCCCCTGTTCAAGTGGGCTTACTAAAGCTGATCACCGAATATAGCAAGGGCTTCCGCCTGGCTGCAGTCCACGCTCGTCCAGAGCATGCAGCAGGTCGAGCTCGCGCAGCGTCGCGTTGCGATATATATCTTTCGCCGTGTCTGTCATTTGGATGAGTGTAGTCTTTGAAGCTAGGAAAGAAGCGCACCAATATCATGCCACCGGCGATACGCGAAGCATAATTGCGCTATGCATGGTCAGTAAGTGGCAGACGACGATGAATATTGACGCACGAATCTCCCGCAGATAACCCGAGTAGCTCGACCAGTATTGGGCGCTACGCGAGAGGGCACTAGGTTCGGTTAGCACGAGGGCATTCACACGAAGGTCGAAAACATGCTTGACGCATTCGCCAACGGCACTCTCGGGAGCGTCGTGTGCTCCTGCAGGAAAGGCGCACATTCAAGCGGCGGGTGTGGTGCTTGGCGGTTGCGAGCTCGCAAGAGGGTCATCGAGATGGCCGCTGGATGAATCAAGAATCAATCAAGGGCGAGATAGGAGCAGCATAGCGTAGGATGCATGATAGGAGGACGCTATCAGCTTTCGACTCGCGCCACAAATTGCCGCAAGCACTCGCCTCGCACCCTCTCG